>JAQJVL010001158.1:0-244479 GCA_035578905.1 Stictocephala bisonia
TTCTCCAACGAAGTGCACAGACATATATATGGACCGACACCAACATAAAAAACACCAATTTTTTGGCCTTAACATGGACTTTTAGATCAACTTGTAGAAATATTTTTTTGGACAATCACAATATTTTCTCTATGCTAACGCATATGGGGGACAGTAAAAATAGATATTTTGCGTAACACTGTGGTATGTTAATTTTTATATTTTTTTTATTTATTTGTTATTGATCTATATTGCCTATAGTATTGTAAACGTTTTTTACCATAAATACAACAGTTGTTTAGTTTTGTATTTAATTATTTCAATTAATTTTTTACTATAAGCATAATGTGGTAACTTTGAAGGTCGTAGGGCGGTGCTCTATACCGGCGTGAAAACTGCTTAGTTGTCCTATTTAAGATCGAAAGAATGAGTGTACAAAATGCTCTCTACCTACATGAGAAGTTGATGAGTGAGACAGCCAGCCAATGCTTTGCCTTTATAGTGTTATATTCTATATTTATTTTCTTACTTCCTACCAATACGTAACATTTAACCTGTATTCAAATGAAATATCTAATCAAGCTGTATTTAATATAGATTTTATTATTGTTTTTATAATTTTTAGCTTTGAAACCTCCGCCAATAGCTTACTTGGGTCATTGTAATCGTTAAAAGCATTTTATATATTTTGAATAGCTCAATGTACTGGCAGGATTACATGTTTAAGTCCAGAAGTACTTTGTAAGAACACTTTAAGCATGAATTTCACTCATTGCTTTGGCAAGATTTAAATTTCTCTTCTTCATCTGTTGATTTATCAAGATATTGTATGTCATTAAACATATGATATCCTGTAGAATCCTCTTGTTCTTTGTATTCAACGCATATTGTATTGTTGCTTTTACTGGACCAAAATTCTATCTCATAAAATGGCTTCTGGTGGCTTATAAAAATACCACCAATACTGTCTCAAAACCTGTAAAAAAAAGCATGCAGAAAATCACTTCTTGTTTTTGTATTAAAATCTAAAGACCTGGTTATCTTAAATAAGGCTATTATTAATCCTAAAAGAAAGATTTAGTAGGGTGGGAATTCTGAGTTCCATTCCAATCGTCCATTCTTCCAATTATCTTGATCCTAGCATTGATACGGCCAGGCCCGGAACTAGGAATTTTTTCAGGGGGGGCAAAGAATTTTCTGCCGCCCCCCCCCCCCAAACTTCACCCCAATCCAGGTAAATCGATGTCAGCAACTTAACATTAATAATGTTGTGTGGTACAAAATAAAACGTCACATTTCAAATTATGACAAATTGAAATTTATTAAAATTTCATTATAACACACTGACAAATCAAATTATAGGTGCAGTTGAATATTGCATTCAAGTAGGTACATATTTATTAATTAAGTGTTTTCTACTTACTGAATTACACATTAGATTACAGCTTGTGACAACCAAAGAAAAAAATAATTATTGCAAACTATATTTTTATCTCAACTATTAAGAGCAATTTGTATTTTATAACAATGCTAACAAGTACATCATAGACTTAGCAGTACATAAATAATAAAGCCTCCACTGTATTCTCATTATAAAAATGAGATAGTACCATTTTCTCATGTAAAACCTTTTTATGATCCTTTTTAAGTACTATAACTTAATTTTGCGAGATTTGTTTGATGCAAAAATGTTTATGATTTCATCGTAATTGATCAGAGCAGCTCTCTGATGTTCAATTGATATAATACTAAGGTTAGTTAGCCTCTCCTGCCTCATTGTACTTCTTAGGTAGTTTTTTATGAGTTTTAGTTTGCTAAAACTTCTTTCCCCAGAGGCAACTGAAACAGGAATGGTTATGAAAATAGTCAGTGCTGTAGTTATGTTTGGATAAGCTTCTTGAAGTTTATGTTTGTAAATAAGAGCCAACATCGACAGGGGTGTAGCATTCTTAAAACTTTGCTCTACTGTAAATGCATGATACTTAAAACTTTCAACTTCAAACATAAATTCTTCCAGATTCAGATCCATATTATAAATGCTTGCCAAATTTGCTGCTTTACTCTTTAAATCTTTTACTTCCATTTCATGAATTTGAGCACCGCTTAAAAAACCAAATTTTTCATTTATATTCTCCAGAGCCGCGAACCTAGTACTTAATTCCATGGTTAATCTGTCAATGACTTCTAAGAGAGACATTCTAAACAAGTCTTCAACATGCGATTCAGAGACTTCATCTTCACACATCTCATCAGGCAGTTTTTTCTTCTTTCTTTTTCTCTTTTCTGAAAACTCCATCAGTACACCGTTCATGTCAGCAATCAATTTGGCTTCGGTAATAGCTTCAGATGGAGCATATTCTCTAGAAGATTTCATTAAGTTCAGAAGGCCCTCGATGTTTCTGGCAGCCTTGTCTACGGTGAGGTCTTCTTTTTGTAGTTCCTGGTTGACAATATTTACCTTTTTCAAAAGAGCATACCAAAAACAAGAGAAAGAAATGAACTCCAGTTTTCTCAAACTTTTCAGGAGAGCAGTAGCCTCACTTTTTGTTTCTGGAGTTGACAGGTGATGTGATGTTAATTCATCTAAAGCCTGTATGATTTTGTCGTAATGTTTGTAAACAACCTCGACTGCCTCAAACCTTGCAGACCATCTTGTCTTGCTAATCCCCTTCAGCGTCATTGGCACATGTTTCTTTAGAATATCCCATCTTGAAGTTGAAGAAACAAAGAAGGCATAAACACTGTGAAGCGTGCCAAAATAGTTTCTAGCATCAGTATTAGCATCAGCGGCATGAGCTCCTACTAAATTCAACGAGTGTGCAGCACATGGGACAAAATAAGCTAAATTGTTCTCCTGAAGTAGTCTGGACTGCACTCCTTTATATTTTCCCGCCATGTTCGCACCATTATCATAGGATTGGCCTCTACAATTTAGGATGTTTAGACCATCTTTTTCAATTTTCTGAAGAATATCCTGGCTGAGACCTTCACCTGTTTTATCAGTCACAACAAAAAAATCTACAAAACTTTCTATTACTTCTGGTGAGTTTGCTTTTACATAGCGAACTATTTGGGTCATTTGCTCGTTGTGGCTAATGTCTGGAGTGCAGTCAAACATTAATGAAAAATATTTGGCTTCTAAAACTTCTTTAATGATTGTTTGTCGGATTTTGTTGGCAATTATTTCAAGGAACTCGTCTTGAATTTTGTGAGAAAAATAAGTAACTTGACCTTTCTTATGTCGGTCAATGTGTTGTTTTAGTGGAACACTGTAGTGTGACAGTAGGTCAATAGTATTTAAAAAACTGACCACTGTGTGGGTCACTAAAATCACAAACTTCTTTTGTACCTCTAAACGGATTACCTTGTTTAGCCAGAAAGAGTATTGCATCAACAATGCAGTGTAATACTGCCCTCCAGTGTGATTCTTCTTGCATTATCTGATCCTGAAGCTCTTTATCAATGCCACCAAATCCAAGAGACGACTCTAAGGATTTCCACGAACAGAAACACATCTTATGGTATGATGAATTTTCGTGTTCGGGTAATTTCTCACTCAACTTTTTCCATTTCAAAAGGCCCTCTTCTTTTGCTAAAGCAGATATTTTCGACTGAGACTCAGGTATATGATACGAAAATAACCTGCAGGGTATACAGTATAACGCATTCTTACTTTTACTGTAACCCAGCCAAGACCTTTTGATTTTTGTTCCATTTGTGAGGGTTTTAAAAAACCAATCCCCTGTAAGACTACGGCCTTCTCTTTTACTGTTGGTGATGTCAGGATCATGTGGATGTTCTAATATCATTTTGGTGATGTAACATCTCTCATCATCAGAAAATGTTTTTGGCCAAGAACCAGGATCATTAAAATTAAAAGATAACTCACAGGTGTTGGTCACAGGTTCTTCTTCCAGATTAGTCGATGTACCTGGAAGATCTTCATCGCCTTTGTCCATGTCGACCGCAACATCAAGAGAAGCATCCATTTTCTCGTCCCGTGCCTCTTTTTGGCTGAATTCGGTGTTGCCTGAAAATTAATTCAAATGATTAGCAAAACGTATTGAAATGTTGTGCATGAACAACAACTTTGATTTTTCTAATATTTTCTGTGGTATCTCTAAGAGTTTAATTTTTAGGCTTAAACATAAAGACTTCCGGTTTTCGGATAATTTTTCCCTGAGGGCCTTAAGTTTTTCCTTGATATGCACTTTCATCTAGAGTGAGAAACAATTTTATTTTTAAAATATTTGTACCCCAGAAAAATGTAAAAAATCGGCATACATTGGTTTAACCTGCACTTCCGGTTGAAAATTTTTTTAGCTGAGGGCTTAAAGTTTTTAAACTAAAAGTAAAAGTGTCTCAGTAACTCAGTCAGTTTAATTCATACGGAATCCTACCTGATTTGTAGCTGGATTGTTCGTCAACGTTGGTCTTCATAAAAAACTTCTCCAGTTTAGGGGTCTGAGACAGCGCCTCGCTTTCTTTCTTCTTCTTTTCTTTCACAAGTTTTCTGTAACTTGCTCCACTTAGTCGCTTTCGACCATCCATTGTTGTTAAACGTAAAAACTAACAGGAGTCAAAACAAAGGTTTTTGAGGAAATCGTTTCATAAAGCAGTTGTATTGTAGGTGGACACGCAAGCAGACGAGGCTGAAGCACACTACACTGGCACTGCTCAGTCCCAGTCGGTGGATGGAGGGGGGGGGGGTTGCCGGGCTGCCTGCGCACGCACGCCGACACCACGTGCACGTCTATTATTAGCAGTAGATGTATCTGTCTCCTCTTTCACGCGCATGTCGCAGTCGATTCGTCGTTGATCGTTCATCAGTTGTGCGCGAGAACATGATTACGAGAGAGTAATAACATATATTCAGTTATTGAACGTGCAACAATTAAACCGTACCTCTGTGCAACTTATATACACACACAAATTTATTTTATCGGAGTAACAAAGCATAATTGAATTATTTTTATTTTTTCCCTCTTATATTTTGCCGCCCCCTAAATCCTGCCGCCCGGGGCACGTGCCCCCCTTGCCCCCCCGTAGTTCCGGGCCTGGATACGGCTCCGCCATCTGGTCATTCCAATAGCTTACAACCTATAAGAAGGGTGTTCTTGAAAGAACTTACGCAGTCTCTTCAGGAATCGATCATAAATACCTGATCTTCTTGTAGTAAGTTGAAAAACAATACCGTTGAAATGACACAATCGAAGGTATGAATAAGAACTAGATTTAATACATGGGCAAAAGCATTAGCTTTTGACAGTCCACCCTTTTGACAGCAACACAGTCCGAGATCGGAATGTTGGCAACTTCCAAAACGGCTTTAAATGAGTGGAAACTGCATATTTTACAGATAATAGTCTCTCTACGATTTCAGAACCTTTAACATAGATCATTGGTTAAGGATTAAATGCCCATTGTAGTTTCCATTAGAATAGAAAATTGTCCTGCTAATTCTACTTTTATTCTTATCTTATATTATTTTATATCTTGCCTTGAATTTAGAAAGGTAAGTTGATCACGTCTTCATAGTTGACTCTTCTTCCTTTCAAGACTTCCATTCGCTTTCTTGTTCCAGATGAAATTGAGTTTGCTTTTTGAAATTATGCTACTCAAGTACTTATATAATATACTGACATATTTTCTTAACATAAAAATAATTTCTAGAAAATTCTCATGGTCTAATGTATATGCCGACTCTACACTACCTTGCTTCCCTCTCAGCTTCAAAACTAAATGGCGTGTAGAGGGGAGAGAATGTTTACTTCTCCTGCCACAGTTCCCCTCCAGTGGCAGTGAGCTGCAAGGTATAGTTCCGTACAAAACATAATCAATCAATGATAGTAAAATATTTTAACTGTGGTAAGAACAAATTTTATTATGTTGGTGAAACTGGCAATTATTCAAACCATTAAGAATACCTCAATTATAACTCAATTGATTAAACAACAAAATAGAGGATCCGATGTAAACTCAGTGGCAAGTGGCATCATTGTTGTTATGACAGATTCATACTTCTTGTAGTAACTGTACTAAGAACATATGACAGTGCGTGGTGGGGGAAAGATCTGTCGGGCATGTGCTGTTCGCAGGTCATCAACCATAAGTCAGATAATACTGTTTAAACACCATATCTTCTTTCTTTCTTGTCTTCCTTTCTTTTGGCAGTTGTTTGCAGTGACGTACCCAGGGGATGTCCTGAGTGTCCGGACACCTCCCGAAATTTTCTACCTTTTTGAGCGTGCATCTGTGAGCGTGCTAGTGAGATTTTTAAAAGTTTAAACTGAACAAATGTTTCACTACCATAGTATTTCTTTGTAAGAAGACAATCTTTACCCGAATGATAAGAATAAAGAGTAATATTAACTCTAGCCAGTCAAATCAAAAAGCGAGAGTAACAACAGTATACGTCCAATGAGTGCTAGAGAAAGAATGAGGGGATAGGAGGGGCGTATAAATCATCAATTCAGACCAATTATTGGTCTGGAAAAAAGGCAAACTATAGGTTTGTAGTAAAATTAAATCTTTTATATAAGGTATTTTTCTGAAGTCAACCGTTAGATGTTCACAATTCTTGTACAAGTTTTATGATCCTGACTCGAGTCCTCCTATTTCCGTTATAGGAATTATTAATTGAATAATTTTGGGACAAATTACCACGAAGAAACTTCTTATGGTAGAAAAGCCGCATTATTCTGGCCTAAATATATTTGATAAAACAGATGAAGCCATATAGCCTGATAAAACAGATGAAGCCATATAGCCTGATAAAACAGATGAAGCCATATGGCCTGATAAAACAGATGAAGCCATATAGCCGATAAAACAGATGAAGCCATATAGCCTGATAAAACAGCCATATAGCCTGATAAAACAGATGAAGCCATATAGCCTGATAAAACAGATGAAGCCATATAGCCTGATAAAACAGATGAAGCCATATAGCCTGATAAAACAGATGAAGCCATATAGCCTATTAAAACAGATGAAGCCATATAACCTGATAAAACAGATGAAGCCATATAGCCTGATAAAACAGATGAAGCCGTATAGCCATAAAACAGATGATAGCCTGATAAAACAGATGAAACCATATAGCCTATTAAAACAGATGAAGCCATATAACCTGATAAAACAGATGAAGCCATATAGCCTGATAAAACAGATGAAGCCGTATAGCCATAAAACAGATGAAGCCGTATAGCCATAAAACAGATGAAGCCGTATAGCCATAAAACAGATGAAGCCGTATAGCCATAAAACAGATGATAGCCTGATAAAATAATTCCTTTGGTTTATTTACTACTTGTTCTAATTGGTACAGACCATCCATTTTTTTGTTTCGTTTGAGAAAAACTAAATGCATTACTTTAGTTTTATTGAAAAATATGTCTGTTTGTTGGTTTTTACGTAAATCATAATTGGTTGATATGTATAAATAAGTTATAATAAATGTAAGAATACTGGAATTTTGTCTATTGCATCCTGATCTGACTTGACCAAGTTAGTTATTGTTGTCAGCAATAATCGTCATATTATAGCGTACAATACTGTTGATTTTATATAAACAATGATATAATAAAGGATAATACGTACACCTAACACTGAAAGATGTACGTGATTGTTCTATATTTATAAATTATGAATATTTAATCACCTTTGTATACTCATCAATACAAACTAATTATTCAATATCATCCTAGGTCTAAAATTTAATGTAATGGTAGATTATATCACGGTATGTAGAAGGGATCACACATCCTCGCCGTGATCCCTACTGTATGTTGATAAATAGATAACATTTTTAAACATTTAAACAAAGCAAAGCAAATTATGTACACTGACAGATAATAATAAGCAGCCGAATAAAGTAAACCATTTAACTGCCAGAAGTAATAGAAGTAAAATATTGAGTAGAAGTAAAATATTGAGTCATTTTAGGCGATTTAAATTTTGTTTACACGCTCGGGCAATCCTAAACTATCCTAAACGTACCCTTATTTACGTCAGAGCTTTATTTGTATAGCCCTAATATAAATATAAACTAGTAACAAAATTCAATGTTAAAAATAAAAAAATTGGTGTTAACGATTAAAGTTAATTAGTTTAACAGCTGAATAATAACTAAATGCATGTATTTAGAAACAAAAAGTTTGTATTTCAAAGTCAAATCTATTGTTGATACTTATTTTTCTTTGTAACGGTAAATCCTTAATATTTATTTATGAAATTAAAGAATAACAGCTTACTTCATAGAGGAAAAGCCAACTCGTCATTCGACTCGCCATCACTGACTTCGTCACTGCTCCAGGATTCTTTCTCGGTGTCATCACTGTTTCCAGCGTCCATCACAAAAATCCTGTCCTGCACTTCGTCGCTTATTCCATCAAGATCCCACATATATGCCTCAATTTTCTTCACATGTTCGACACACCTTTTCCAGTTCTCGGCAGTGACGTTGTTTATCGCCTTATGTAGATCCTCTTCAACTGAAGACATATTGTAGTCAGTATTGGTCATGGCAACAGCATTTTTGACTTGGGCCCATACCAACTCTATCGGGTTTAGGTCACAGTGATAAGGTGGGAGACGGAGTACCATGTGACCATGTTCTTCGGCGATTTTGTCGACTTTATACGTCTTGGCTTCCATTTTAAAATGCGCTGGGATAATGGGAATCTGGAAAAAATCGTATCGGTACTCGGAGCAATACATGTGACTAATTGGCTGCCCGCCGGCCTCCCGACCCAGCTTACGGGTGACAATGGCTTCGAAAGGTGGGCTATTAGCGCGGTCGACTGCGTTTTCCGCCTCAAAGTAGGTGTTGGTCTACTATAGAGAGAAGCATTGGTCACTATGGACCGTATTAGAGAGAAGCATTGGTCACTATGGACCGTATTAGAGAGAAGCATTGATCACTATGGACCGTATTAGAGAGAAGCATTGGTCACTATAGTTACCGTGGATTGTATTGAATATGAAGAATTAGATTGATTTATATATAAACAAGTTATATTAAATTTATGCTTGAAAATTCTCTCCCTTTGTCTAATGAATAAATATGCTAATGTATTTTAGTATTTAGCTCAAACATAGCAAGCACCCGCGTGTAGCCCTGCTCAGACCCCTGATTGGACACCCCCTGGGTACGTCCCTGGCAGTTTGCTTTCCAGTAGGAAATTTTTGTAAAGTTTTTTTTGTTTTTATCAGGATGAATGAATTCACAGATTCTATGTGAGTTTGTGAAGTGTTATGCTCCTGTGTCCTCTGATGAACGTCCCTCCCTCCTATCGCTGAAACTAATAGTAAACACCGAGTTTGATTTACTAAAACAAAGAAAAACAAAGCAGAAAAGTTTGTTCGTTTTCTTGTTGAAGTTAACCATTGCCTTTGAAAAATGTAGTTTCCACTACTTTCCTCATTAATAACATATATTGACTATTTTTCTGCAAAAGGTAATTCTTTTTCAACGGGTTGGATTGGATTGAATGCTGTATATAATGGCAAGTCTTGGTGTCTTGAAATATTCGGAGTCTTCTGGTTCTGGTGAAGTTTACCAGCTTGAGCTCAGCTTTATATCTGAAGGTTCTAGTAATTGTTGGGGTTTGTCTGGACAGTCCACATTTGCTTCTTTGCTTGTAGTCGGTACTTTATATTCTTTGTATAGTGGAGATGGTGGTGGCGGCATTGTTTTATAATCAAAAGACTGATAGAAAGGCCATTATTTTTGTGCACATCTTAGCTGATTCCAACAGTTCTTTACTTCTTTTTTCATTTTTGAATTCACGACCAGGTTTTTCTTATTCTCAGATTGCTCTTCAATTTTATTAAATTAAAGTGTATTCTGAAAACAATAGTAAATAATTGTAAGGGTCAAAAGATAACAAGCACAACAAGAATAAAAAGCACAGCACAGCATGCATTATAAGGTGTACTGTGATAATTTCTGTTTTGAAGTAAATAGACTAACTACGACACACGCATACACGACGAACGACCGTTCGATGACTCATAATCATAAATAAGGTAATCATCGTCGTGAAAGGGCATTGACGTTATATCATTGATAGCTTTCAAGACATTCCTATCTTGGATAAACGTATAAACGACCTGACTGTCAAGAATTATTCAATTTATAATTTCATATCCAAGTAAATGTTGTAAACTCAGATACATGTACAGTAGCTACATGCGTCGCTGTGAACATTCAAACTGAAAACTATGTCATGTTCTTTTGTTGAAGAAAGGCATCTGCAGAATACGCTTAGTGTAGACCCTGCCATAGGAGGCTGCAGTGATGTAGAAGCAGCAAGATTCAACAGGACAGTAGTGGGAATGAGAAAGATATTAAAACAAATGAACATTTCTGTTCATGAAGGAAGCATTTAATTTAAGATTCTCACATTTTCATATCCAAGTAAATGTTGTAAACTCAGATACATATACAGTAGCTACATGCGTCGCTGTGAACATTCAAACTGAAAACTATGTCATGTTCTTTTGTTGAAGAAAGGCATCTGCAGAATACGCTTAGTGTAGACCCTGCCATAGGAGGCTGCAGTGATGTAGAAGCAGCAAGATTCAACAGGACAGTAGTGGGAATGAGAAAGATATTAAAACAAATGAACATTTCTGTTCATGAAGGAAGCATTTAATTTAAGATTCTCACATTTGTAAATTTGTTTAGAACATTTTCTCTTTGGTAAGTTTGCATTTTTCATTCCTGTTTGACTAACTAATGATAATCTTTTCTTCAGGACTTGTATCATTTGGTGTGGGATGTGGCAATGCTAAAGGACTTCCTGGCATTTACACTCAACTAACGAATTATAGAAACTGGATTTGTAAAAATACCAACCAAGCTGTATGTGTTAAGGACGACGAGACATCGTTTAAAAGAGTCTTTGGCAATGTGCTTGTATAATTTTGGAATAATTGTATACTTAACTATTAATATTTTAATTTGCAGATTTCATCAGCTAATAAAAAAATAATATTATCCTTCCAAAAATATATCTAAATAGTGAACCCAAGGCCACTAGAAATATTTAAAACTATAATTATTGGACAGTTTTAAATCAAACTAATTTAGTCAATGCTTTTTTTTAAAGAAAACTGCTTTTAAAAATTTTTGCAGCTTATATATTGTAATTATTTATACATAAAATTTATTTTATAAAACAACATACATTATATTCTTATTTTATTGCAATGTATTGTACAAGATAAATACAACAAAACCATGTCATATAATTTGAACTAAATTCAAAACTTAGCTAAACATATTTATATGAAGTTACCTTTCTTACTTAAGCACGTTTCACACTGCAACGACTGTCGTGTGTCGTTTCACACTGCAACGACTGTCGTGTGTCGTTTCACACTGCAACGACTGTCGTGTGTCGTTTCACACTGCAACGACTGTCGTGTGTCGTTTCACACTGCAACGACTGTCGTGTGTCGTTTCACACTGCAACGACTGTCGTGTGTCGTTTCACACTGCAACGACTGTCGTGTGTCGTTTCACACTGCAACGACTGTCGTGTGTCATTTCACACTACAACGACTGTCGTGTGTCGTTTCACACTGCAACGACTGTCGTGTGTCGTTTCACACTGCAACGACTGTCGTGTGTCGTATACCAATTCTTGGGGCAAAGAGGATATGTGCCACTTCACACTGGGCCGACAAATGTCATGGTCATGTAGCCGACTCACAACTGTCGTCTGTCGGTGTCGTTTACACGACTAGAGGGCGCTGCTAGCTTTTACGACTGTACCGTACATACTGCTCCGACATGGCTGGCTGCCTCTACTGCTAACAGTGTTGTTTTACGAGTGCATTACATTGTGTCTTGTTTGTAATCATGGACACAGAATATTATGAATTTCTCATTACGTTGGTGCAAGTAGTATTTTAAGAAACTTGTCACCATCTTTCCTCAACTCCAATTTAATTTCTTCTCTATTGATTGGGTGTACCCAATGCAGTATATGTATTCTCCTATCCTAGATTTGTCTGTATACTACCATAAAACATAACAACTTTAACCGGTCCATTGATTCTCAACTATACGGCATTGCGGTAACTAAAGAAGTGTATTGCCAAGAGTGTCGTGTTGGGTGAACGGGCCTACTCTTGTGTCGTGTAAACAGCCCTTTAGGAACAACTGAATTTCACTACTGACACTGTAGGGGATAATTTCTACATCGCACTCGCCTACTGTGTAGTATAAAAACAATGAAGGCTCTGTAACGTAATTCGCCTACCTACTTTCTTGGGGTGACGATTGTGCTAAAATAATTTGCCATAGAAATACTGTTTAGTATTAACCCTTTCCTCTTGTATGTGATATGAATTTTTAAAAATATACGAAATAAAAAAGGGACCCAAACACTTTTTTACTAATCGTGTCTTTGTAACATGATCAAAACACTCCTATTATTAATGAACGCTCCTAACAATTCGATTTGTAAATTTATTATTTAATTGTTTGCTATTGCCTTTACGTTAAATACTTCCTAGGTTTAGTATTTATGACCTTATAAATTACTTGCTCTGAACATTTGTATTTGCTATTTCCCATTAGATACCAAACAAAGCAGATAGTAAACGATTCCTTGTTAACAAATGGGGAATACCAGTCCCCGTATATGTAGTCTACATTTTATATTTTAGTTTACAGTACCACAGTATGTAAATAGTTTACCAAGAAGGTGATAATACAGTATTTAAACTGTAGTGTAACCTGTAATAAAAATTCTTTAATATAAGTACTGATTGTATTCAGAAAGTTTCTGAGCGTACCGTAAACGAAAAGATCAGCGGACCAGGGAGGACGGCCCGCGGTGCGACTAAAAAGAACCTCGTCGCGCTATTAATCACTCAATCACACACGACTAACTAGTTTTATTTGAAATTGCTTGGTTATATGCTGAAGATCATATCATTAGCTACAATTTTGTCGCTTGAAGTTTGCTTCTGACTAAAAAATAAAAAATCCTCGCTAAGTAACTTTTTAATGCCAAGATGTAATAGTTTTTAATTATTTTCAGTTGTAAAAATTCGAATTACAATTTAAATAACATTATATTTATACGGTCAGATTCTGCATTTAATGCAGATTCCGAATCTATAAGTATAATTGCACTTACCTTATTATATAGACGGCCAGGAGCGTATTAACAACCGCGTATAGTACGCGCGCTGAAGGTCCGGCCTCCTGGCTGGCCTACTAGTCATATAAAACCATCGACTCTGAGCGAGGCGGTCACAGACAGACGTAAAGGGTGATTGTTAAGGTAGGCGCACACAGATCGTCATCGGACGGACGGCACGCATCGGACGGATCGGACGATTAGATTTGATGCATTGTTTTCAATTGGAGTGCGCATACCTATCCGCATCGTACGCATCGTAGATCGGAAATGTCGTCAGGAATCCCGAGAGGGGCATTGAAGCCGACGGCTCCGTTCGGATTGAATGACTCACCGGCATTTCCGTTCTGGTGTGCGCAGTAGGACCGTCCCGCATTATCCATTTCTACAGACGATTGACTAGTACAGTAGCGATTGAACACGTGGTATTCTTATTTTCTACACACAATTATGGATTCTGCGAAATTGATTATTATTGTTCAAGAATATGAAGAATTGTACAACTTAAAGCATCCCGATTATTCGAACCAGCAACGAAGGGACACCATTTGGGAGGAAATAGGCACAAGAATGAATCAACCAAGTAAGTACAATAAAAACTAGTATTTAGTACACGAAATTCATCTTTAATTGGTAGTTGTAATGGAAAGAATAATTAATTGTTACCTGCACCATAATAAAATAACGTTCATTAAGTTTGTAATAAGCATTTAAGAAAACACTATAAATTACATAATATGTAAATTACAATGACATATATGTATGTAATCAATAGTAAATGCTTCATTAGGTGGTTCATTTGGTAACTGCTTCAATGAAGTAGGTGTCTACCACTCCGAACTCTTCTTTCTTGCCATTCAACTTTGCCTTCAGCTGAGTTGAAGTAATGTTTAAAACCATCCCTTACTTCCAAAGCATCTCCTCTCGACTGTCCGAATTCTTGCCATATTCCTTAAACCTTGTACATTTGCAAGAGAAACTTGTATATCCTCGTCAGTCCAATGTTGTACATCGTTTCTTAAAAAGTTATGTAGGCAACATGTAGCCGATACAACAGCAATGCAGTGCTCATGGCTAATATCCAATTTGCGTTCAAATATTCTAAATTTTCTAACTAATAATCCAAACGCATTTTCAACAGTGTTTCTGGCTCGGCTCAATCGATAATTGAAGATTCGTTTTTCTTCATTTTGGCGCAAGTCATCCCGTGAGTACGGTCTCATTAAGTAAGTGCACAGAGGGAAAGCTTCATCTCCTATTATTACATGTGGCAAGCTTGTGTTTCCCCCAGGCGGTACCTTTGGCGGAGGAAAATGTAAACTTCCTTGTGCTAAACCTGTTCCCACAAAAGAGCTACGGAAAATGCTGGCGTCTGAATTTTTACCGAATGCACCCACGTCAATAACCAAAAACTTATAATTCGCATCGACTAGTGCTAGAAGAACAGTGCTGAACTGTTTTTGTAGCAAAAGTATAGAGATCCGCTGTGTGGGGGAGCTTGAATGATCACATGTTTGCCATCGATAGCAGCAACAGCATTAGGGAAATTCCATTTTTCACTAAAGTCCTTTTCTGACGACATCCACATATGCTCGTCCGGCGTTGGCATCACAATAGGCTTAAGAGCGGTCAATATAGCTTGACACGTTGAGTACACAATACTGCGGACTGTACTTTCACCCATTCGATAAGAAAAAGCCAGTGATCGAAAAGAATTCCCAGTAGCCAGAAATCTGAAAAAAAAGAAATGGAAAAATAGTAATCGTTTTAATTTTTTTTTTTTTAGGTAAAGCCTGTAGGCTCCAATGGACAAGGATTAGAGACAACCATCGGAAAGCAATGAATCTCCGAAAAACTAAAAGTGGACAGTCAGCATCAAAAATTAAGCCCCCGAAATTCTATCAAGAACTTCAGTTTCTTCTTCCAACTTTCAACGAGGAAGAAAAACGAATGAGCAACGTCTCGCTTCCACCTTCGGATCAGATAGCAGAAGACGATTCTGAAAATGAGAATGTCAATGATATTGAAGAACCAGAAAATACTGAAATCAATTCTTCCGTTTCACCAACCACTGCCTCGCTGCATCCACCATTACTCAGTTCGTTTTCACGTCATCCTCGTAACAAACCAAAGAAAAGCTCTTCTACGCCACAAGTGACCTCTGCATCAGTTCTGGACAAATACCTTAAAAATAAGGAAATTAGAAAGGAAACCCCATCTCAAGATCCGTTAATGGCATTTTTCATGAATATGGCTGACACTGTTAAATCTTTTCCGATTCTTGACCAAATTAAAATAAAAGGAGAGTTATTCCAATTAGTCCATTCAGTTGAAGCGCGCCTGGCACAAGAAATACAAACTCCAAGATCATGCTCTACTAATCCATCTTCCTCAATGATCAACTATGAGGCACATGGATCACGATCGTCAAGCTCACTTTACTCTGCATCCCCCAGTCCTAACTATCACCAACAAGTGTCAAACTTACCTCAACAAGAATCCGAAGAGAATGAAGAGGCCTTCATGAATTCCTTTATGAAATTTCATTAATGATCTTCTGTGAAATGTGTTCTTTATATATAACTTATAAAATTAAAGGTTTTCTTATTTACAAACATATTTAGACTCTTATTATTTATTCCCTTGTATATTCTGTTAGAGTGTAGAAAAAAATATTTGATGGGGTTTTTATTTTTTTTTAAATAAATTATAAATTATTAATTGTTATTAAACATGTCCTAAATCAGTATCAAAACTAATTATGTCCTTAACATAATAATGTATCAAAATACAGTAGAGTAAAATATCAGCTATTAACATACTGTATTACATGAATGTACTATGGTTGGTTGGTAATATATATTTAGTATATTATAGTTAGAATAAATAGAATTTTATAATCTCATCAAAAAAGAACATACGATATTATGCATTATGTCACTTAAATAAGGGACTAGTTAGAAATTTTGCCTTATTTCAATGCAAGTTTATACGTCTTCAGAAGTTTTTAATCGAAATATAGAAAATCAGGCATGAAATGGTTAACTGAAAAAATTTTAAAATACGTACCTTAAGCAGATTGCTAATCTCTGTTCAGGCTCAATCGCACGGCGATAAGTGGTGTTCAGTTTAACTATATGTTGTCTGAGGACATTCAAAAGCTCAAAAAACATTACTTGCGACATGCGGAAGTAGCTAAAAAATTTAACTTCGTCTTCAATTAAATCAGGAAACAGATGATTAAATTCTCCGTATTCTATCCTTTTCTGATTAATTCTATGGATCCACATTTTTCGTTTTCTCTTCCTACGTCGCTGTTCCTCTTCTTCATCTTCGGCTAACAAACAAGTAACAATTATAACTTCTTCTTCGCTACTGCTATCCATAACTTATATACTGTAATATTTGTTTATTAAATTCCTACATATAACACCATTCACACACGACTCGACATACGTCGCTATGAACTGAAAATGCCGATGCTCCGATGACGACTAGTGTGCGCAGCACCTAAAAAAAGTACGATCCGTCCGATGCGTGCCGTCCGTCCGATGACGATCTGTGTGCGCCTACCTTTACGGAGTATTTGTATTTTGGTATCTCTTATTTATAATTAGACCAGTATTTAAAATAAAAACATCAAATAGGTTACGAGTTTGAAAGTTAACAAATTAAAACGCGTATCAATAACAACAATTAAATATATCATAAAAATTATAAATCAGTTAATAACTTTATTTTAAATTAAGTAACTAAGAAATATATACTTCTTACTGTCACTAAAAAAAATATTTCTGTGATTTCCCGTATCGTTAAAATACATATAATTTTTATTTAAATTAATTGGTTTAAAATAAAAATGACGAGTTCGGAGTGACTCGTCAGTTTTATAAAACTCATGGACGGGTTTTCTAACGACACATTTTTCGAAATTGTCTAGATCTGTCACTGTTCTTTTTAGCTTGTATTTTTTGGGAGTTGTAAACGAACACTCTCCTTCCACTGAAGTGTCCAATAAACACTTTTCACACCAAATTTCCTTTATAAGAGTTTTTGAAATGCTACATGCAACTGCAGTTCGTTCTAACGATTTTTTTACGGGGATTCGTTGTTCATCTCTTAATTTGGCCTCATTCACCATGAACTCACTTACTCTCCAAATAATTTCCCTAGCCTGACTTCTAGTAGTTTTTCCTTGGGCTACTTTAGGAATAAAGCGAGCCATAGTTGAGGTAGGAACCACTAAAGGAATAAACTATTTAGGATTTACGTTCACTAATTTTACAACCTGCAGTCTGCAGAGGCTGTCGGCCATGTTGGTTTTTATCTCATTAGAACGATGTTTTTTTTCGAACCGGACAAATGATCACGCGTGTCAAAATGTAACAGTTATTTTTAAACGGTCTTTTCCAAACAAATTGCATTTGATCAAGAATGAAATTACTCGTTGAACTACTTTGTTGGATTCATAATTAGTTTAATAGAATAAATATAAAAATTATTTAGTTTGAAGTTTTTATTTTCACCTATTTTTCAAAACGGCGTATATTTTCATAATATCAAAAGCAAACCCAATGCGCAATATGATAGCATTTTAAATGACACCTCATACACAATGTTTGGTAAATAAATAATGATAAAAATATGGATTCAAAATAACGTTGTTTTTATGAGAATTAAACCAGTATGGCTCTGCAGGCTCTTAATACACTTAAGGGATAGAAAAAAAAAAGAAAAACTTACTTATTACACTACAGTAGTTAGATAAAAACAAACATATAACCAACTAAATAATTGTTTATCGTAGTCTACACTTGAGTAAACATTCCTAACACGCTAAACCACAAGCAAATATATCGCACGCAGTCTGGAAACGTACTGAATGTGCATCCGTAGGTAACAATTAACGTAACTTATTTTAGAAGCAAGCGTGGGAAAGTCTGACAGTAGGGAATGTTTCCAGGACTGCAGGCATATTGGGCCCTCCACCCGTCTCCTCCCTATCACCGCTCGGCGGGCTCGAGGCCGGACCTTCGCCGCGCGGTCTATACCACGGCTTGAGAAACTGACTCATCTGCGTTGGGTTCATCATGGTGGTGTGGGAAGGCTGCCGAAACGGCGCGCTTTTTATCCGTAAATTCCTATCTACCCAGTGTTTCAGTTGTATTATTTACTTCGATGCTCTGGCCTTGCAGACTGGTGGCATCGCGGCGCTGAGTATTATTAATGAATACACATCTAAAAGAAACTAAAAACCAATGTTAAAAAAGTCAGACTACTGTTTCTAATTTTGGTATCTTGGCGAGGCCGCCGCTACTAGGTCGAGCTTGTTGCACGGCAGCCTAGAGAGAGGGTAGATTATAAATTGCCATGAGAATGAGAGACAGGAAACGGGGGACAACTGGCGCTGCGTATTGGCAGCTGCCCTAAACTCGTCAGCTACAGATAGTCTGAATATTTCCCTATCTCTTTTCGCTTCTTATAGATGTGTATTCACTGTTATTATTATTAACTAATGGTGCAGTATGCAAGATGATTATACTTAATTTAATAATTAATATTTATATCAATGTTTTATGTAATATGCCCTGTAATTTTCCTACTCTTCCTTTTAAATCATTTATACAAATATTAGTTTACTGACTTATGTTATTTATCAATTAAAGTAGTTTCTATCAATTAATTATTAGTAAAGTATTATTATTATTATTAGTAATTATTAGTAAATAATATAAAACGTTTAATAATAATGATTAAATGTGGGATAGGACTATGTAGTCCTAAACTCGCCATTTTTATAAAAAAAAAAAGATATTCAATAGACATTTTTCATTTCAATTAGCCTTACCAAACTAAGCAATACAATGTGATAATCGTTCTACAAGGTATTGCTTAAGGTTAGGTTAGGTTAGGTTAGGTTGTCTATATTCTGTGGGTTAGGTTAGGTTGTCAAGGAACCAAATAACAAACAACAGTAATAGTGAAGGATACAAACAATAACTTTTCTCCAAATATAATGAGTTGTATTAACAAAATGTTTATTACTCAAGGGAAGAAGATATTCATTTCAATTCAAATGTGATGACATCAACCACGGAGAATCTCTTTGGCAGTTCCAGCAATTCTACAAGTGGGACTATTATACAAACACCACCCTTCTTCCTTGGTGAAGTGTTGGATCAATTTGGTTAATATTTCTCGCATATTGGGGAGTGAGGTAATTTTTAAAAGACACTGTACTTTGTACTGGGGCCCATGTGTCCCAGCTTAAGGCTTTCCGGGGAACGGTTGGTCCAGGAGTTGGTGTTCCTGGGGGTTTCTTGGGGCAAAGAGATTGATCACCTCTGCGCCCTAGGTGGCTGTTCTGAGAGAGTCTTTTTCTCTCTTTTCTTGTCGGGCCCGACAGTCAGGGTAGTTTGCTCCCTGTTCGAGGGGTTTCCCCTCTTAGTTTCTCTTGGACGTCCTTGGAACACCACTCTTCGGAGGTCTTCTTCGTCTTCTGTTTGGTTCCAAGACACCTTCACGGTAGGTCGGCCAACCATGGCCTACTAACTGGCAAACACCCACCGTCAACAACCAAGAGAGAATAATTTTTTTTTTTTTTTAGGCAACCACGCTCTGCTACCAATTGAGACCCATCCCCCCCACCAAAGCTGGTAAGCGTGCCAACCGGGGGATGGCTCAAAATAAGTCGAGCGATGGGATCACGGGTGGCAGTTGGAGGGTCAAAATAAAACTCAGCAGCTGAGCAAAACTGATTTATTACCAAGAAAGCAAAAACTGGCTGGCAGAAGGCCACAATATCAATAGGCAGAAGGCCACAACAAAATTCGCACTTAAATCAATAATAATAAACCCTAAATTAACAAGATAATACACAAAAGCTACAAAAACAACAAACTCAACAAATACCAACATTAACAATTAACAACTACATGGCCTATCTGCAGCCTAGCCAGAGACACCCAAAACGTAAGACAAAATTTATTAACAATTTAAAAGGTGACAAATTCAGAAACAATTTCGATAACCCCAAATAAACTCGGCAATTTAGCCCACAGCCCATAATTCCACCGGGCCAGGGAGTAAGCCGGAATCCCTGGGCAGCTCCGAATAAGAAGTTACGTAAAAGTACAATAATCCCCTTTTGGTGAGTTTAAAAATTAAACAACTTAAAAAAAAAGTATAAAACGGTACCGTTCGAGTAAAAATTCACTTCAAAACACCCCTAATACACGTAACCTAAAAAAATAAATACCACTAACTAGGCCTAAACATATGAATAAACAATAACATGATTTAACAATGGGGACCTAACAAATATAAAAATCTAAACAAATGTAACAACCAAATAAACTAATTAAACTAAATAACAATAAATATAAATAAAATAAATATTAACATCAACCAAAAATCTTTGTGTATTTTAAAAAGTTTTTCTCTCTTTAATAAAAAAATATATAAGTCCCCATGGCTGTTTCATCAAATCACTGTCCAGTTCTAGGCCTAGGCCACATAAATATATCCACAAACATTTTTTTCTTCTTTCGTTTCATATTTCACATCCATTTTTCTTTGGTTATTTTTTTTTTATAAATAATTAAACAGCAAAACCCCCAGCTCAGCCGCCGGGAAAACAACATGGAAAGCACTGACCTGAGGACAGCAGACTCCTACCCTAAGATGTCGGTGGGGCAGCAGGGTCGCCAATGGCCTCTATACATGGTCCTCAGGCCAGGCTGGCAGTGTGGAAGGTCGAACTTTCCCCGGACGACAGGCTGAGGGAAGATGTCCCACTCGAGGACCCTGGACTGCAAGGTCAAACACAGCCATTAAGAATAGAACAGCCAAATCCTTTTACAAAAATAACACATAACAACTAAATATAAGTGTGCATGATTTCGCAAAACTGAACATGAAGATACAAACAAGAACATGAGTGGAGCAAACAAGACAGTGAAAGATTAACTTTAGGCTATGTATACAGGAGCAAAATGTTATACATGAAAATCAAACTACACAGATAGGCTAGGTTATGTCAATGAACAAAAATATGATATATCGGTAACTCCAACTGAAAAAAGGCTCCATAAACATTATACAGAATTACAATTGATATAAAACAAGATATAATAAAGCAATTACTGGTAAAACTGTAACATTGAGCACATGGCTTTAACCTAGTCTGAGAAACATCAAGACAAAGAACACAAATTTAACAAAACTCTGAAAACACAAGTAAGCCCGTTGAATATTATTTAAACAAAGTATTTTCACCAAAAGGGTGATTAGATATTAGAAATTACAAATGAACACTTACGTTTAGGAGTCTCTAGCCTGACATCCTAGTTGAACGGCCGCTGAGAACAAGTGAACAGACAGGCCAACTTGACCGAAGCTGGAACCCGGAACGAACGGATCTGAGCCAACGGCCACCAAGGTACGCGAAACGCAGGACACGAGCGATCTCAGGCAGCCTGGCAAACCACGACAAAAAAAACGAAATGTACCGGTCAAAAGACCCGGTACAAAGTACAGTGTCTTTTAAAAATTACCTCACTCCCCAATATGCGAGAAATATTAACCAAATTGATCCAACACTTCACCAAGGAAGAAGGGTGGTGTTTGTATAATAGTCCCACTTGTAGAATTGCTGGAACTGCCAAAGAGATTCTCCGTGGTTGATGTCATCACATTTGAATTGAAATGAATATCTTCTTCCCTTGAGTAATAAACATTTTGTTAATACAACTCATTATATTTGGAGAAAAGTTATTGTTTGTATCCTTCACTATTACTGTTGTTTGTTATTTGGTTCCTTGACAACCTAACCTAACCCACAGAATATAGACAACCTAACCTAACCTAACCTAACCTTAAGCAATACCTTGTAGAACGATTATCACATTGTATTGCTTAGTTTGGTAAGGCTAATTGAAATGAAAAATGTCTATTGAATATCTTTTTTTTTTTATAAAAATGGCGAGTTTAGGACTACATAGTCCTATCCCACATTTAATCATTATTATTAAACGTTTTATATTATTTACTAATAATTACTAATAATAATAATAATACTTTACTAATAATTAATTGATAGAAACTACTTTAATTGATAAATAACATAAGTCAGTAAACTAATATTTGTATAAATGATTTAAAAGGAAGAGTAGGAAAATTACAGGGCATATTACATAAAACATTGATATAAATATTAATTATTAAATTAAGTATAATCATCTTGCATACTGCACCATTAGTTAATAATAATAACAGTGAATACACATCTATAAGAAGCGAAAAGAGATAGGGAAATATTCAGACTATCTGTAGCTGACGAGTTTAGGGCAGCTGCCAATACGCAGCGCCAGTTGTCCCCCGTTTCCTGTCTCTCATTCTCATGGCAATTTATAATCTACCCTCTCTCTAGGCTGCCGTGCAACAAGCTCGACCTAGTAGCGGCGGCCTCGCCAAGATACCAAAATTAGAAACAGTAGTCTGACTTTTTTAACATTGGTTTTTAGTTTCTTTTAGATGTGTATTCATTAATAATACTCAGCGCCGCGATGCCACCAGTCTGCAAGGCCAGAGCATCGAAGTAAATAATACAACTGAAACACTGGGTAGATAGGAATTTACGGATAAAAAGCGCGCCGTTTCGGCAGCCTTCCCACACCACCATGATGAACCCAACGCAGATGAGTCAGTTTCTCAAGCCGTGGTATAGACCGCGCGGCGAAGGTCCGGCCTCGAGCCCGCCGAGCGGTGATAGGGAGGAGACGGGTGGAGGGCCCAATATGCCTGCAGTCCTGGAAACATTCCCTACTGTCAGACTTTCCCACGCTTGCTTCTAAAATAAGTTACGTTAATTGTTACCTACGGATGCACATTCAGTACGTTTCCAGACTGCGTGCGATATATTTGCTTGTGGTTTAGCGTGTTAGGAATGTTTACTCAAGTGTAGACTACGATAAACAATTATTTAGTTGGTTATATGTTTGTTTTTATCTAACTACTGTAGTGTAATAAGTAAGTTTTTCTTTTTTTTTCTATCCCTTAAGTGTATTAAGAGCCTGCAGAGCCATACTGGTTTAATTCTCATAAAAACAACGTTATTTTGAATCCATATTTTTATCATTATTTATTTACCAAACATTGTGTATGAGGTGTCATTTAAAATGCTATCATATTGCGCATTGGGTTTGCTTTTGATATTATGAAAATATACGCCGTTTTGAAAAATAGGTGAAAATAAAAACTTCAAACTAAATAATTTTTATATTTATTCTATTAAACTAATTATGAATCCAACAAAGCAGTTCAACGAGTAATTTCATTCTTGATCAAATGCAATTTGTTTGGAAAAGACCGTTTAAAAATAACTGTTACATTTTGACACGCGTGATCATTTGTCCGGTTCGAAAAAAAACATCGTTCTAATGAGATAAAAACCAACATGGCCGACAGCCTCTGCAGACTGCAGGTTGTAAAATTAGTGAACGTAAATCCTAAATAGTTTATTCCTTTAGTGGTTCCTACCTCAACTATGGCTCGCTTTATTCCTAAAGTAGCCCAAGGAAAAACTACTAGAAGTCAGGCTAGGGAAATTATTTGGAGAGTAAGTGAGTTCATGGTGAATGAGGCCAAATTAAGAGATGAACAACGAATCCCCGTAAAAAAATCGTTAGAACGAACTGCAGTTGCATGTAGCATTTCAAAAACTCTTATAAAGGAAATTTGGTGTGAAAAGTGTTTATTGGACACTTCAGTGGAAGGAGAGTGTTCGTTTACAACTCCCAAAAAATACAAGCTAAAAAGAACAGTGACAGATCTAGACAATTTCGAAAAATGTGTCGTTAGAAAACCCGTCCATGAGTTTTATAAAACTGACGAGTCACTCCGAACTCGTCATTTTTATTTTAAACCAATTAATTTAAATAAAAATTATATGTATTTTAACGATACGGGAAATCACAGAAATATTTTTTTTAGTGACAGTAAGAAGTATATATTTCTTAGTTACTTAATTTAAAATAAAGTTATTAACTGATTTATAATTTTTATGATATATTTAATTGTTGTTATTGATACGCGTTTTAATTTGTTAACTTTCAAACTCGTAACCTATTTGATGTTTTTATTTTAAATACTGGTCTAATTATAAATAAGAGATACCAAAATACAAATACTCCGTAAAGGTAGGCGCACACAGATCGTCATCGGACGGACGGCACGCATCGGACGGATCGTACTTTTTTTAGGTGCTGCGCACACTAGTCGTCATCGGAGCATCGGCATTTTCAGTTCATAGCGACGTATGTCGAGTCGTGTGTGAATGGTGTTATATGTAGGAATTTAATAAACAAATATTACAGTATATAAGTTATGGATAGCAGTAGCGAAGAAGAAGTTATAATTGTTACTTGTTTGTTAGCCGAAGATGAAGAAGAGGAACAGCGACGTAGGAAGAGAAAACGAAAAATGTGGATCCATAGAATTAATCAGAAAAGGATAGAATACGGAGAATTTAATCATCTGTTTCCTGATTTAATTGAAGACGAAGTTAAATTTTTTAGCTACTTCCGCATGTCGCAAGTAATGTTTTTTGAGCTTTTGAATGTCCTCAGACAACATATAGTTAAACTGAACACCACTTATCGCCGTGCGATTGAGCCTGAACAGAGATTAGCAATCTGCTTAAGGTACGTATTTTAAAATTTTTTCAGTTAACCATTTCATGCCTGATTTTCTATATTTCGATTAAAAACTTCTGAAGACGTATAAACTTGCATTGAAATAAGGCAAAATTTCTAACTAGTCCCTTATTTAAGTGACATAATGCATAATATCGTATGTTCTTTTTTGATGAGATTATAAAATTCTATTTATTCTAACTATAATATACTAAATATATATTACCAACCAACCATAGTACATTCATGTAATACAGTATGTTAATAGCTGATATTTTACTCTACTGTATTTTGATACATTATTATGTTAAGGACATAATTAGTTTTGATACTGATTTAGGACATGTTTAATAACAATTAATAATTTATAATTTATTTAAAAAAAAATAAAAACCCCATCAAATATTTTTTTCTACACTCTAACAGAATATACAAGGGAATAAATAATAAGAGTCTAAATATGTTTGTAAATAAGAAAACCTTTAATTTTATAAGTTATATATAAAGAACACATTTCACAGAAGATCATTAATGAAATTTCATAAAGGAATTCATGAAGGCCTCTTCATTCTCTTCGGATTCTTGTTGAGGTAAGTTTGACACTTGTTGGTGATAGTTAGGACTGGGGGATGCAGAGTAAAGTGAGCTTGACGATCGTGATCCATGTGCCTCATAGTTGATCATTGAGGAAGATGGATTAGTAGAGCATGATCTTGGAGTTTGTATTTCTTGTGCCAGGCGCGCTTCAACTGAATGGACTAATTGGAATAACTCTCCTTTTATTTTAATTTGGTCAAGAATCGGAAAAGATTTAACAGTGTCAGCCATATTCATGAAAAATGCCATTAACGGATCTTGAGATGGGGTTTCCTTTCTAATTTCCTTATTTTTAAGGTATTTGTCCAGAACTGATGCAGAGGTCACTTGTGGCGTAGAAGAGCTTTTCTTTGGTTTGTTACGAGGATGACGTGAAAACGAACTGAGTAATGGTGGATGCAGCGAGGCAGTGGTTGGTGAAACGGAAGAATTGATTTCAGTATTTTCTGGTTCTTCAATATCATTGGCATTCTCATTTTCAGAATCGTCTTCTGCTATCTGATCCGAAGGTGGAAGCGAGACGTTGCTCATTCGTTTTTCTTCCTCGTTGAAAGTTGGAAGAAGAAACTGAAGTTCTTGATAGAATTTCGGGGGCTTAATTTTTGATGCTGACTGTCCACTTTTAGTTTTTCGGAGATTCATTGCTTTCCGATGGTTGTCTCTAATCCTTGTCCATTGGAGCCTACAGGCTTTACCTAAAAAAAAAAATTAAAACGATTACTATTTTTCCATTTCTTTTTTTTCAGATTTCTGGCTACTGGGAATTCTTTTCGATCACTGGCTTTTTCTTATCGAATGGGTGAAAGTACAGTCCGCAGTATTGTGTACTCAACGTGTCAAGCTATATTGACCGCTCTTAAGCCTATTGTGATGCCAACGCCGGACGAGCATATGTGGATGTCGTCAGAAAAGGACTTTAGTGAAAAATGGAATTTCCCTAATGCTGTTGCTGCTATCGATGGCAAACATGTGATCATTCAAGCTCCCCCACACAGCGGATCTCTATACTTTTGCTACAAAAACAGTTCAGCACTGTTCTTCTAGCACTAGTCGATGCGAATTATAAGTTTTTGGTTATTGACGTGGGTGCATTCGGTAAAAATTCAGACGCCAGCATTTTCCGTAGCTCTTTTGTGGGAACAGGTTTAGCACAAGGAAGTTTACATTTTCCTCCGCCAAAGGTACCGCCTGGGGGAAACACAAGCTTGCCACATGTAATAATAGGAGATGAAGCTTTCCCTCTGTGCACTTACTTAATGAGACCGTACTCACGGGATGACTTGCGCCAAAATGAAGAAAAACGAATCTTCAATTATCGATTGAGCCGAGCCAGAAACACTGTTGAAAATGCGTTTGGATTATTAGTTAGAAAATTTAGAATATTTGAACGCAAATTGGATATTAGCCATGAGCACTGCATTGCTGTTGTATCGGCTACATGTTGCCTACATAACTTTTTAAGAAACGATGTACAACATTGGACTGACGAGGATATACAAGTTTCTCTTGCAAATGTACAAGGTTTAAGGAATATGGCAAGAATTCGGACAGTCGAGAGGAGATGCTTTGGAAGTAAGGGATGGTTTTAAACATTACTTCAACTCAGCTGAAGGCAAAGTTGAATGGCAAGAAAGAAGAGTTCGGAGTGGTAGACACCTACTTCATTGAAGCAGTTACCAAATGAACCACCTAATGAAGCATTTACTATTGATTACATACATATATGTCATTGTAATTTACATATTATGTAATTTATAGTGTTTTCTTAAATGCTTATTACAAACTTAATGAACGTTATTTTATTATGGTGCAGGTAACAATTATTTATTCTTTCCATTACAACTACCAATTAAAGATGAATTTTGTGTACTAAATACTAGTTTTTATTGTACTTACTTGGTTGATTCATTCTTGTGCCTATTTCCTCCCAAATGGTGTCCCTTCGTTGCTGGTTCGAATAATCGGGATGCTTTAAGTTGTACAATTCTTCATATTCTTGAACAATAATAATCAATTTCGCAGAATCCATAATTGTGTGTAGAAAATAAGAATACCACGTGTTCAATCGCTACTGTACTAGTCAATCGTCTGTAGAAATGGATAATGCGGGACGGTCCTACTGCGCACACCAGAACGGAAATGCCGGTGAGTCATTCAATCCGAACGGAGCCGTCGGCTTCAATGCCCCTCTCGGGATTCCTGACGACATTTCCGATCTACGATGCGTACGATGCGGATAGGTATGCGCACTCCAATTGAAAACAATGCATCAAATCTAATCGTCCGATCCGTCCGATGCGTGCCGTCCGTCCGATGACGATCTGTGTGCGCCTACCTTAACAATCACCCTTTACGTCTGTCTGTGACCGCCTCGCTCAGAGTCGATGGTTTTATATGACTAGTAGGCCAGCCAGGAGGCCGGACCTTCAGCGCGCGTACTATACGCGGTTGTTAATACGCTCCTGGCCGTCTATATAATAAGGTAAGTGCAATTATACTTATAGATTCGGAATCTGCATTAAATGCAGAATCTGACCGTATAAATATAATGTTATTTAAATTGTAATTCGAATTTTTACAACTGAAAATAATTAAAAACTATTACATCTTGGCATTAAAAAGTTACTTAGCGAGGATTTTTTATTTTTTAGTCAGAAGCAAACTTCAAGCGACAAAATTGTAGCTAATGATATGATCTTCAGCATATAACCAAGCAATTTCAAATAAAACTAGTTAGTCGTGTGTGATTGAGTGATTAATAGCGCGACGAGGTTCTTTTTAGTCGCACCGCGGGCCGTCCTCCCTGGTCCGCTGATCTTTTCGTTTACGGTACGCTCAGAAACTTTCTGAATACAATCAGTACTTATATTAAAGAATTTTTATTACAGGTTACACTACAGTTTAAATACTGTATTATCACCTTCTTGGTAAACTATTTACATACTGTGGTACTGTAAACTAAAATATAAAATGTAGACTACATATACGGGGACTGGTATTCCCCATTTGTTAACAAGGAATCGTTTACTATCTGCTTTGTTTGGTATCTAATGGGAAATAGCAAATACAAATGTTCAGAGCAAGTAATTTATAAGGTCATAAATACTAAACCTAGGAAGTATTTAACGTAAAGGCAATAGCAAACAATTAAATAATAAATTTACAAATCGAATTGTTAGGAGCGTTCATTAATAATAGGAGTGTTTTGATCATGTTACAAAGACACGATTAGTAAAAAAGTGTTTGGGTCCCTTTTTTATTTCGTATATTTTTAAAAATTCATATCACATACAAGAGGAAAGGGTTAATACTAAACAGTATTTCTAAGAATATGTTTTACTTTCCACAATCGTGTTTAAATACAGTACAAAGGTTTGACTACATGTTTTGAAATAAAACCAATTTCTTGAACTTATGTCGTTACACCTGGGGACGCAAGGAACGCGCCCTCTTCGAACTGCTGCTCTACACGTCATTGAAGTACCTTTTTAATTGGACTTTGGCAATTATTTTTTTTAATATAGGAAGATTATACAATAAATAATTGTATTACATTGAGTATTTCATTCAACGGAGCGGACAACCAGGTTTCAAATAGTTTCTTCAACTCAACGGCAGCCCGGTGCCGGTATTGACATTTATCTTCTATAAATAAATAAATAAAATGTATTATCACATTTATAGAATGATAGCATTCTTTAACTTAAATTGACTATTTAAAAAGTTAACATTAATTTAGCTTTACAATGAACAAGTAACAAAAATAGTGTAAAGAATTGCTGGACTGAGGAGGTTGGTGCGACATAAAATCAACCTCGTCGCGCTATTAATCACTCTACTGCAAAATATCTGCACACTTTATTGCAAATTGCTTAATCACAAGTTGAATATTATATCTTTAACTACAGCTTTGTCGCTTAAAGTTTTCTTCAGGCGCAAAAATAAAAAAAAATTCCTCGCATACTAACTTTTTCATGTCACAATGTGATCATTCTTTACTCTTTTTAACTATAGAAATTCTAATTAAAATTAAAAGTAAATGTATTTATACCATTGCATTCTGCATTTAAGGCAGATTCCGAATATACAAATATCATTGTACTTAATATGTGTTATTGAAGGCTAGGAGGCAGGAGCGAGTTAACTTCGCGCACCATTCCATGAATTGGCTCATTTCCGCTGGATCCATCATGGTCGTGGGGGAAGGCTGCCACAACGGCGCGCTTTCGCGAACTCATACTTAGCGTTCCAGCTGTATTATTTATTTACTTCGATGGGCCAGAGTTCCTTACCTCAGCCCGAATCCAATCACCCCAGTTGACGCCTCTTGTGTGATCAGTTAGACTGTTCCACAGTCGGCAAAAAGTATTATTGTATACAGAAGATCTATGAGTGGGAATTGACAACAATAACGAACCACGGCAAGTGTTCCTAGCACTAATTTCTTAAATATAAGAGAAACGCTCGAACAGATTGTCAGGAAAATCATTAAGACGAACAGGATGGAAAGTGAAAAAATGAAACTGATTCAACTGAAAATAAAACGAATACAATAATTCGGAGTACATTGCAATATGTCTGAGAGCTCGACTGTCATGTCATCAACAACAACATCGCAGTAATTAAAGTGAGGAAAAATCAGTGTCTTTACAAGCATTATTTTCATGTTCAGGGGCAGATAAGTAGCAAAAATGTTAAGCTATGAATCGCAACAAATACTCTGTTACAAGTTACTGTTGTGTAATCAGACAAACATAAATAATGATTGGTCAGTGTCAGTCCAAGGTTCTTGACATTAATATGATATGGTAAATGGTGATTATGAAGTAAACATCTGGGGGCATTATCAAAGTCAACATTTCTCAGAAGTCTAGGATTTTCAATCAAGATGAATTGAGTTGTTTTCATTTAGTTTTAGACCGTGTTTGAAGGACCAAGTAGAAATAGCATCAATATCAATATTCATGTTAGTTATAGTCTCAGGCAGGTCAATAACAGTACAATAAGAGTAAAACTGAAGATCGTCAACAAACAAATGAACATTAGAGTATTTAATAACAGCTGTGGTGTCCATAGAAAATAATGGAGGGCCAAGGACAGAACCCTGAGGACGCCTCGAGTGACAGGTTCCCAGTAGGACTGTTTGTCACTGGATGCGGTGCACTGAAGCCGATCAGTCAATGCATTCAACAGAGATCCCCATCGAAAAGTTTTAAAAAGGAGAAGAGTATGGTAGACGTTATCAAACACCATAGAAAAATCAAAAAAGTTTAAAATTGAAACTTGTTTACTATCCATCGCATAACGAATATCATCAGTAATTTTTAAAAGAGCACTGGTACCGTAGTACTATGATTAGAGCGAAATTTAGTCTGTAAGTTAGATAGCAATCTATTAGACTCAAGAAAAGAAGATATCTGTTGATGACCTAATTTCCCAAGTTATATGGATAGGACAGATAATATGCTGATGGGTCTAAGGTCATAGAGGCTCTCAGTAGACGATATTTTGGAAGGGGCCGAACAATAGCAGATTTTCATCTAGTTGGAGGATGAAACTGCAGTGGAGGTTCTGAGTCAAAATATTAGGTATAGCCCAAAATTCAATCAACTTAAGTTCCCCTGTACATCTAAGAAAGATTTGGAAACTGGCTGAACAATTATTTTACTGCGAATACCTCCAAATTGAGGTTTAAAACCAAACACTTAAATATTATCGTACATGAATAGCAATGATGTAAATTAAACATTTTTTTACTAGTTCAATAAAAATGCCTAATAGGGCACTGAGAAGTTGGTTATTTTATTTATCGATGTTTCTAAGAGAGGAAATTATTCTTTTGGCTTCGGTGGCTAGGCCATAGAGTAGGGAGTGTGTTGTGTTGTTCGGGTGACCACTGGTATAGTGGAGGTTTTTCGCTTATTGACAGGTTTGTTGTGAATATCTGTTTAAAGGACACCATCTCAAATTCAACATCAAGGAAGACTATGCGTTCTGAGAAGATTGCCAGGTGAAATTCAGGGATGAAAAGTTTCCTAGACTATGAAGAAGTCTTTAGGTTGATTTCTGAGTCAATCCAGGTAATAAAAATATTATTAATAAAATGTAGGCAGCAGAGGAGTTGGACAGGTTGCTTTTGAAGGCAAGTCTTCTGCCATTTCCCCCATGAAGGATAACTTACAACGTTCCGGCATCAACTATCCTCAGATCAAGGAAGATGGGTACCTCTGTGGATACCCATATGGCCTCTTCCTATGCCAACCTCTTCATGCCTACAAATCTTTTCATCTCTGAATTTCACCTGGTAATCTTCATCCGAATGTATAGTCTTCCTTAATTTTGAAATTTGATTGGAAGGTTGTATCCTTCAAACTGATATTCACATCAAACCTACAAATAAGCATCAATACCTTCACTATACCAGCTGTCACCCGAAAAGAAAAAAAACGCTCCCTTCACCATAGCCTAGCAACCCGAGCCAAATGAATATTTCTACTACTCTTAGAAACCTCAATAAATAAAATAGCCAACTTGTCAGTGCCTTCCAGAAGAGAGGTTACCCTACCAACCCCCATAAAAGCTAAACCTGTTTAGCCCAGTCCCAAAACCAACCTCAAACCAGAAGTAGTTCCTAATGCTTACTCCTTGTCACCAGTTACTACCATGGTCTACAGAAACTTAACCAAAACCTGAAAGATGGCTTCAACACTTAAAATCTTTTCCTTGTACCAATGGCCTCCTAGAGAAGCCTCCATCTGTCACTTTCAGACAAAACAATAACCTCCCAAAAGTCCTAGTTCAACCTAAGTTACCTGATCCTAACAACCTGACCTGTTCTATAGACCAGCAATTACCCGGTTTTAATCATCCAATAAAAATCTTGCAAAACCTCTCCTATTCATCTCCCAGCCTATTGCATAAATTACCAGCTTCACTACCTCCTTAACATACAAGATACCTGGAAATCAAAACTGTTACTCCAAATTAGTCTATCAACTCCATTGCAAGCATTGCCCTGCTCAATATATGGGTCATACCAGCAAAACCCTCTATAATTACATGAATGGCTATAAACATGATTGCAAAGTCCTAAATTCTGAAAAACCTGTCTTTGCCCCTTCCCTTCTCCACAACCAAAATATTCACCAGTGTTACACCACTAAAGTAATCAGACCTCTCCTCCCCTTACCAATAGTTTCCAAGTCAGATGAATGGAATTTGCACACCAGTGGATAACTAAATCCCGTGACCATCCTAATCTGAACATCAGATAGATCACTACCACGTAATTGCTACCCTACAACTGTTGGCAAATTTCATATATACAAACTGGAAAAACTGCCTTAAAATGTGTTACTCTGGATATACAATCCCCACTACTACCACCTACCCAACAACACTTAAGCTAAGTCAATCTTAAGTTTCTAATGCCCACCTGTTCTAATAACAGTTTCACTGTCAGTTTTTTTATGATTCAATTTTAAATCTGTTGCAATCAGCTGATGGTCCTTAATTAGAAAGTCCGTATACAATTTTTCTCTTGGTGAATTATTCGTTTTAATTATTTATTTTGTTTTTTCCTTTTAAGTTTTTTTCTAATTTGTTGAAATTTATTAAATTAATCATCTAGAGTCAGTGACAGTTTATATGTTTTTATCATGTACATTAATTCTTTGAATTCTTGATTGTTGATTATTTTTTTGTTTAGTTACCCATTTTGTTTATATTTTTGTATTATTTCCATTTCAAATTATGACAATAATCACTAAAGATCATGACTATTTACAATCTCCTATGACCAGTTCTAATCAACATGACTTATTGTCTGACCATGTTTCTGGTTGTGAATTGGGTAGTTGGCAACAAATCAAGTCAAAGTAAAGCAAGAGGAATATGGCCTCAGCAACAGAACAGGAACACAAACGCCATCGTGTTGATACTGACACAGCTGACAAGTCCACAGTTGGTGAATCAATTCAGATTACAAATAAGTTCGGGGTTCTATCTTCAAATCAAGAAGACTTCATAAATGACGATGTGACAAACAGCTCAACCAAGGTTTCCAAGCCACCGCCAATATTTCTCCCTGGTGACAAATGTGGCACCCATAATCAGAGCATTGGATTCAATGGTGAGTAAGGCTGAATACACTTACAAGTGCCTCAACCAGGATAGGATTAAATTATTTCCTTCAAACCCTGACTCTAACAGAAAAATAATAAAGGGGCTCACTGATCTAAACGTTAGTTTTCATACCTATCAATTAAAGCAGGAACGTGCATACAGAGTTGTGCTGAAAAATATGCACTATTCTACTTGTATAGAAGAACTTAAAAGCGCTATTAAAGAAAAAGGTCATAAGGGGAGGAGTTTGACTAATGTTAGAAATAGGTTTACTAAGGAACCAATGTCTTTGTTTTTATTGGTCTATACACCATACTAATAAAGACGTATTCCAAATTCAATATTTACTGAATGCCAAAGTTCTATTTGAAACACCTCTTAAATAGGAGGTTGTACAATGCATGAGATGTCAACAATATGGCCATACAAAAACCTATTGTCACAATGAATTTCGTTGAGTCAGGTGCACCCAGAATCATGACACAAAAGATTGCCCTAAACCGTCAACAGTACCACCAACTTGTGTATTATGTTCTGGTGAGCACTCAGCTAATTACAAAGGCTGTCCTGTTTAAAGAGACATTCAGCAAAAACAATTTCCACCTCTTAGAAAAAATATCTCTTGGAAACCAGGACAGTTCTGAACCCCAAAAACCACCTGGCACTAACCTTAACCGGTTGGTTACAGAAGGAGCAAGTTTTGCTCAAGCAATGCAGAATAGTCCTCATAATGTTATAGAGCCTGAGATAAAGTTCAATGGTCATATAAACGAGTCTGAAAATTTGTCCACCATTCTTGAGGAGTCTTTTGAACGTTTTGAAAATATTCTACCAAAACAAGTGGAACAGATTAATACTTTGCTTAATCTGTTGACTACTGTTATTTCTCCTTTAAAATTAATATTTTTCTGAAAGTCGCTTTATGGAATGCCAATGGCTTGGCTCAGCATAGTCAAGAGGTAAAATTCCAAACTACACGTTATCTTTTACTAACCATCCTGACAACACGGCTCATGGAGGCAGTGCTATATTGGTCAAGGATACTATCAAGCATTATGAGTTACCTGGTTTTAAAGAGAATTATCTTCCCACCATTACTCTTGAAGAAGATAGATTGGACCGATTACACTCTCAGCAATATACTGTCCTCCAAGACATGTTATTACTAAATAACAATTTGAAAGGTTTTTTTTAATACTTTCGGAAACAAATTTATTGCAGGAGGTGATTATAATGATAAACATACTGAATGGGGTTCACGATTGGTCACACCTAGAGGCCGGCAACTTTTAAGAGTGCTGAATGATAAAGCTTCGGATCATATTTCGACAGGAGAACCTACATATTGGCCAACAGATTTGCAAAAAATTCCAGATTTGTTAGATTTCTTTGTTGTTAAAGGTATAAACCAAAACTATACAGAAGTCAAATCTTGTCTATATTTGTCTTCTGATCATTCACCAGTCTTATTAGACGTTAGTAGATACATAATTAGAAATCAGCCTAAGGAACTCTTACACAACAAAAACACTAATTGGGACCTGTTTTGATGAATGAAAATTTAAAAATACAATTGAAGAGTGTTGAAAACTTAGAAAATGCTGTGGACTATTTTACAAATTGTATTCGAAACTCTTAAAAAGCATCTACACCCTTACTGAATTTGTCAAGGACCGATAAATCAATGTTCAATTACCCTATTTACATCAAGAAAAAAGTTGCTGAAAAAAGAAGATTACGGTGTGTTTAGCAGAATACTAGGAATCCAAATGACAAGGTAAACTTTAACAGAGCTGCTCAAAGTTTGAAAAGAGAACTGTCAACTATTAAAAATCAATTGTATGAGGAGTATACTCAATCTCTGACGGCTACTGAAGCTAGATTATTCACTATAGAAGGCTACAACAAAATTGAAGCAGCCCAAAATATCTGTTTTCCTTATTTTGAGATCTAACAGGACCTGGGCAAAAAGCAACATTGAGAAATCTGAAGCATTTGCGGAATACTTCTCAAATGTCTTTAAGCCCTATCATGCTATAGTAGATAATGAAGAGGAAATACAAGAATATCTTGACTCTCCACTGCAACTTGACTTACCTTTACATAAATTCACACGGTCTGAAGTTCGCTCCATCATAAATCATGATCTTAATCCTAACAAATCTCCAGGGTATGACTTTGTTACAGGCATATTACTGAAAGAACTTCCCAGAGAGTAGTATTCTTGACTTTTCTATTTAACGCCATATTATGGATAGAACACATACCAGTTCAATTTAAAAGAGCTCAACTAATTGTCATACCGAAACCGGGAAAGCCCCCCCAATCAACTTACATCATACAGGCCTATAAGTTACTGCCAGTAATTTCAAAATTGTTTGAAAAACTTGTTTTCAGAAAATTGCACTCTTCAATCAACATGGATGAAATAGTGGCTAGCCACCAGTTCGGATTTAGGCCAAACCATAATACAATAGAACAAGTCCACAGGGTTATTGAACCGATATGTCAGTGCTTAGAAAACAAACATTACTGTTTAGCTGCCTTTTTAGATGTTACCCAGGCATTTGACAAAGTGTGGCATACTGGTTTGTTATACAAAATAAAAAAGTGTTTGCCCCATTCTATTTTCCGAATATTAAAATCCTATCTCACTGACAGATTTTTTCTAATTAAATACTCAGTTGCTTCATATAGTCTGGAATCCCCAAGGTAGTGTTCTTGGACCCTTCTTGTATATCTTATATACTACTGACCTTCCACTAAACAAACATTCTCATTTTGCAACATTTGTTGATGACACAGCTATTCTGTCAATTCTTAATGTTTCTGCACAAGCATCGATTCACTTACAACAAAGTTTGGATGATATTATTAGATGGTTTAATATTTGGAGAATAAAAGTAAATGAGAACAAAAGTCATATAACGTTCACATTAAATCAAAATTCTTGTCCTCCAGTTTCAATTAATAATATTCAGTTACCTCAAAGATCAGAAATAACATACTTAGGAATGCATATTGAAGGAAGACTAACTTGGAAATTTCACATCTGGTCAAAGAGACAACATTTAAATTTGAAAACAAATAGACTGGCTTTTAGGATTTAAATCCAAACTCAACTTAAAACACAAATAGTTACTGTACAAAACTATTCTGAAACAAATCTGGACAAATGGAGTGCAGCTGAGGGGCACTGTATCTAACTCCATACAGATACATGGACTGCAGCTGTGGGACACTGCATTTAACTCCAATATATATATGGACTAAAGCTGTGGAACACTGCATCTAACTCCATATAGATATATGGACTGCATCTAACTCCATATAGATATATGGACTGCAGCTGTGGGACACTGCATCTAACTCCATACAGATATAAGGACTGCAGCTGTGGAACACTGCATCTAACTCCATACAGATATTTGGACTGCAGCTGTGGAACACTGCATCTAACTCCAATATAGATATAATTCAACGGTACCAGTATAAATTATTAAGGAAGGTTGTTAGAGCACCATGGTATTACTCTTCGCCGGGACCTTAAAATACCAATAGTAAGACAGGAAATTGTCAGATACAGTGAACGTTACGAGCTTAAACTACAAAATCATCCAAACCACCTAGCCATGAACTTATTTGACTCTCTACTTCAGTCTAAAGACTACAACGACCCAGCATCTTGGACTTACAATATAGATTTGTTTAATTTTTTGTTAAAAATGGTTAACATCTAATTCAAGACAACACAATATTTGTACAACTTTTATGAAATTTACTTATTGTTCAGTTCATCAAAACAGATTGTAAAGAAATAAATTGCTATAAAAAAAAAAACAGTTTTAAAATACTTTTTGTTTATTTTAATACTTTAGTAGGACATGGAGAATCAAAATAATACAGAGTTATGTTTTGTGTCCTTTATTAAAAGGTATAAGTAACATAAAATTATTACTTTAATTTTTTTTAAATACTACCAGAAAAATGTTATATCTGAAATTTGTAGTGGAATAAAAATTGCAAATAAATAACCCATCAGTCCAGCACAGCTGAGAAGATCTGACAGAATATTATTACTTATAAACAAATCATCAAAAAGTAACATTGTCAAAGTTATTGCCTACCTAGAAAAATTGCTATACTACTGTTCCAATGAAATGTAAAATAGTTGTTACAAAACATGACATTTTACCTACAGACTAATTACGTATTATTAAATTATTGTTGACTTTTTATATTTCAAGTTACTCACTGTTTTATTGTTCATATTGAAATTGTGTATTGATATAAAAATGACAGTTGTTACACAAGTCATAAAATAATAACTATATTATGAAGATAAACCCTGTAGTTCAAATCATAAGTGCTACGAGATATGGCTTAATATAAAATGTATTATAGTTACACAAACAAAATAATATCTTAGTAAAACTTGGTAAAATACCAAAGGTTAAATTTTTTCTATTTAAGGAATACAAAGAGGAACTAAAAGATAGTTAATATATTTATATTGATAAATATTACTAATTTTTGACTTATTTGGTTTTACAAAGCGTAAATAGTAGCTTCTAATACAAAATAAATGATAAATAATAATATAATGCATAACAACATACATGAAATCGCTTCAGAACAGATCTTTTCAAACATTTTAAATAAATTACCATCCAAATTTACATAAATAATAGATTCCAATCATGTACAAAAGTATCACTCCAGTGTTTGCAATTTGAAACCTGTTACATTGGACGGAAAATGTTGGAATCACTAAAAACTAGTTGATAAATTTGTTTGGTTTTATGTAAGTGCTTCATAATTTTCATCCTCGCTAAAAAATTATAAAAAAAGATGATAGGCCTAAAATTTAGATACTGAACAGGAAATATGTCTTTCATATATCAAATAACAAAAGTTGATTGTATTTTGTTGTTACATTGCTTTTCCCTCTTTAAATACCAGGATATTCCAGAAAGTAAGGAATGACTACACTTGACACTGCTTGAGGACTCAACATGTGTTGGCCAACTCCCCTCCTATCCTAGTTAGTGTTGGTAGAATTGTTGTGTGTTACACAACATGTGTTGGCCAACTCCCCTCCTATCCTAGTTAGTGTTGGTAGAATTGTTGTGTGTTACACTAGTTTTAAACAATCAGGGCTGTCCTGAAAATAAGGAATGACTACACTTGACACTGTTTGAGGACTCAACATGTGTTGGCCAACTCCCCTCCTATCCCAGTTAGTGTTGGTAGAATTGTTGTGTGTTACACTAGTTTTAAACAATCAGGGCTGTCCAGAAAATAAGGAATGACTACACTCGACACTGTTTGAGGACTCCACTATGACTTGTATAATTATTGGTCAACTCCCCTCTGGCCCCTGTTTGAGTTGGTATAATTGTTGTTTGTTATACCAGTTTTACACAATCAGGATTGTCCAGTAAGTAAGGAATGACTACACTCGACACTGTTTAAGGACTCCACTATGACTTGTATAGGTATTGGTTAACTCTCCTCCTGCCCCAGTTTGAGTTGGTATAATTGTTTTTGTTATACCACAAGGTAAAACCTTGATAAAAGAGACGGACGAACGAGAGGCCGTCAATTTAAAGTAGCATTTTGAGACATAATATGCCCCTAACAGATTATTTCCTCTTAGTAACGCACGGAGCGTTGACCTTGATCTTTTGCCGAGAGCCCTGATTTCCGATCTCAAACAAATATTTTCAATGCAGTTATGTTATATTTTGCTTGATTCTAAGAAAACGATACTTTGTTAATGCCTCTCAAAAACTATTATCACTTCAGTCTTGCACTGTATATGAGCTGCAACTTCATAATTATATTATCCGTTTTATTTTGAATATTGCTAATTTATGTGTTATATAATGAAATCACAAAACTTTGCAAAACTATTTTCAGGTAGGATTACAGGAGAGTTTGGACGACTGAGAGCGGTCGATTGAGTTCTTAATGTATTTCTGAAAACTATTAAGCCTTTAAATTTTTCAAGAATGAAAAATGCCACAATGGATCAGTAACCACCTAACACGCAATGGACAGGACAACCCTCATGGATAAGATAATAATTTATTTTTACAAAAAATAGAATAATACAATAATGTTATATTTCAATTACATTACAATGATGGAAATAGTTCCTATCATGGGCTTTGTAAAGGGAACAGGCCACTGCCATCCAGACGTACATATTAAACTGCTATTATAATGTAATTATTAAACCAATAATAAAAATATCAAACTGCTCTACAGATATATATATATATATAAATGGGTTTGATAAAAAATAATTAGCTTAAAATAGAAACAATACAATACATGTTATAAAATATATATATGTTTCCAGAGTGATTCTAGCGAAGACAATTTGTACCATAGTGTATATTGTATGTACATGCTACTATACCATATTGAAATAGTGCTTGTATATTGGCAAAATGAATGTTTCTAATCAGATCCTGTGTTAAGATTCTACTGAGTATTGAAAACACGAATATTAAATTTTTACAATTGTTCCTAAGCTGTTGTATGAGCAGAACCTATTTTAAAAGCATATGAGACGTGAGACAGAGGTACTTAAACTCGCTCACATGACACACACCCATTAAGTTTGCCACAGGTATGTAAATGTTTACGGATCACAATCAGTCCTTAAAGAGATTGGCATACACTTTGTTTTCTGTAAATGTACAGCGAGCCGATTGTAATCAAACCATCGCTTAAAAATGTCTGTCGCACTCCACAGTACAGAAAACTTCCATCTTCCTTAAAAAAAAAAAAAAACAAAGCTGTGTCATTGGCGTTAGGAATAAGTGCCCATCATCTAGATTTATTTTGACCAAGTTATTAGCGTAAATCAAGAAAACGGAGAGAGCCAAGAGTAACTGCCTTGAATTAATCTCCATATTCAATTTTTCTATCGCAACTATTGAAATGATTGGCATCTGTCTGTCAGTAAGGCGATTCTTAAACAATTTAATGTTTGCCATGAAAGGCAATGTTTTTAACTAACACATAAATGTTTAGACACACTTTTAAAGATTGGAGTGACTTTACCTATTTTAGATTGATCTGGGTAGATTAGATTCCTTGTGAGATACTAGTATTTAATAATGAAATGAAATAATGATTTGTTTTCCATAAAATATACAAAGTTCTTGTACATTGTTGGCATGGAAATACTAGTCATCACTAACCAGTCTTGAAGACTAGTAATACATAACAAACACATAAGATTTGCCTAAGAACTAAACGGACTTAAGCAGCAGTCTTGATAATATTCCTTTTAAGTAACAGCAATATAAGTAACATAATTTGTTTAGGCTAGTATACGAAAATGAACTAAAGTGTACACCTGTACAAACAATACAATTTATAAATTTTAAGAAACAGTACAACACACAAATATAGAAAGCAACCTCGCACCCGTATATAAAAAAATTACGTTAACAATAATTAACACATAAACATAAAATTAGATATATCTATAGTTATAATATCAATATATAGAAACATAATATAAAGAACAAACATATATTGTTTAAAAAAAAAAACCAACCGTATTGCATTAAACAAAAATATGTACAATACTAAATATATACTAATGGTTTGAGAAAAATAATATTTTAAGTTTTTTGAAAACACTTTAATGCAAAAAATGTTTTATATTTAGTTAGCAATTAGTAGTAGTTAACTAATTATTTACTTCTGCATGAGTAATTATTAACCTAACAGACTTTGCAATTTCTTAATTGTATCGTTAATTTATTGTAAAATTGTAGCTAATCGCATAATGTCTCCTTGTTCAAATAACCAATTTCTGGATTTCCGTTTAAAGACTTCCATTTTCGAGGATCTTCTGGTAATAAGTTAAATAATTTTGGTCCAAGAAAAATAACAGATTTTTGTAAATCTGTGATGTAAATTCTCTATGGCATTACACGTAAAGAATTCACTGAAATGACAAAAAAACATGACTATAAATAATAATGACATTCTTGTCAGTTTTGATATAGTTAACTTGTTCACTAATATTCCGGTAAAAGAAACTAAGAATAATCGAAAACAGGCTTAACCAACACTTTCAGAACATACCAAACTGCCCATAAATGAAATAATGGAACTTTTACAGCTTTGCACTGAATGTAATCACTTTCAAATAGAAGGTCAAATATACCGCCAAGATGATGATGGTATGGTAATGGGTTCCCCACTATCACCTATTTTCACCAATATCTACATGGAATAGTTAGAGAAACAAGCAATTGCTTCCTCAGGTCTCAAACCTAGTTTGGCCTAGGTACGTGGACGACACATTTGTATGCTGGAGTCACAGTGAACCAAATTTAGAAAAATTTGTAAAACACTTAAACAAGGTTTCACCCACATTAAATTCACCATGTAAAAAAAAAAGAAAAAAAAATAATTAACATTTTTGGATAATGTAGAAAAAACAAAACATGGCCTTAAAACATCAGTCTACAGAAAACAAACTCACACAGGCAAATACCTCAATTTCAATTCTGACCACCCACAAACTGTTAAAAAAGGTGTAGCCTTCTCTCTCTTTGATAGGGCCTGAGCTATATGCTCAGACAAAACTAAACCAGATAATGAACTAAAAATTGTCTCCAAAGATCTCATTACAATGGCTACCCTCAGTATCTTATAAACAGACGCAAACAAATAAGAAAACACAACAAACACCCACTGATCCAGAAAAACCTAAAGCATTCATGTCCATTCCATATACACCTAACCTTTCACAAAAAATAAGACGCATAGCTAGGAAATACAAAATCAGAACATCATTCAACACACAAAACACATTAAGATAGTCTTTAACTAAAACTAAACCAAAGAATGAGGAGCAATCCTCCAAAAACGTAGTATATTGCATTACTTGTGAATGCAATGAAAAATACATAAACAAAAAGAGAAGTTAGGCTAAAAGAACACAAAAATAACATTAAAAAAGGAGACACTACACATTCTAAATTGGCTGAACATGCCTGGAACGATTAAACTGGGATAACACTAAAATACTTCACAGGGAACCACATTTTTTTTAAACGTAAATTCATCGAAGGCGCCTTTATGAAACTAAATAATGAACGAGTAATCAATCAAAGTAGCATAGAAGTTAGACCCATGTGGATTCCTTTACTTAAAAACACACTTGATAAAAAGTTCAGTACACTAATAACATCAGCTAACCAGAATATCCTACACCACCTGCACCTACAACAATAAAACACCCTTCGTCCCCGTACCTGAGTCACCACGTTCCTGGTGATCTCGGAGTGTACGTCTCTGTATAGTCAGTCTGTGTAAAGTTCTTGTGAAGTGTAATGTATATGTTTGTCTTGTCCCCATGTTTTATCACCTTGGAGGGAACTTTGTAGACACTGCATTTAGATTGAATCATCCTCACTTCGTGCCTGGGACGTCTAGACGCCATCGTCACTGCGGGTCATAAGACTTCATCATTTTGTAATATTTGATTATTGTATTGTTTTATTCCTACTAATTGTTGTCTTTTCAGGTTAAAATGTAATTGTAATAGTTAATTAGATTAGATAGTCTCAGTCCTTCCAAGTCACATATATCATTTTTGTACATGATTAATGTTATTTTAAATTAATAGTGTTTTTTTCAGGTACCATATATTTATTCATGCTTAGTTAATGTAATCTCATTTCAGTCTGATTGGAATATTAACTATATTGTGTTTTAACATTTTTTCCTAGATATTGTGATCTTGGTAGCGCCTAATTGGTTATATTAATTTCACCCTGTTAACATTTTTTTATATTTAGTAGAAGTTCATTTTGTTGTTGTTTGTTGTTGAACTAGGTTAAAATGTAGATACTTATTAATGTAGATAAGTTTATTAGTTTAAGGACATGTTTGTGTAGATTTAATGTAGTTTTTAGCACTTGAGCTCATCAGATTCTTATTTGCTTTTGTGCAAAATAATTCAAATAAATCTATTTTGTATAACTCTCACTTCTTAATACATTTTTTATATGAACCTCTCCAACAGGGTGTTCCATATTGAAATTTAGAATGAATCAGCGCATAATATAGGCATTTAAGTATGTCAACATCACTTATATTTCTAAGGTATTAAAACTTTCTTATATTACTTCTCAAAGTACACAATAACTGGTCAATATGTTCTTTCTAAGACAATCTTTCATCAATTATAACACTTAAGTATTTGAATTTAGATACACATTCAACTGATTGGCAATTACAAGGCAATAATACCTGAACACAGTCAAAAGAATTAAATTTAGTTTTGTTTTCAAATTTAAAGTTACTAAATCCAAAGTTTAATAATTTAGTTTTAGTGACATTTACAATCATTCTATTCTCTAAGCACCACTGTTGTAAAATATTTAAATTAAATTGTCTGTTGTCCCAAAACTACTGTTTATTTTTACTCCAGACAGGATCGCAATGTCGTCAGCAAATGCTACAACAGAACCTTTAAAATGCTGATCTAAAATTGTTAATGAAAATTAAAAAGAGTATTGCTGAAAGCACGGATCCCTGAGGGGCTCCTTTAACAATTTTGCAGGGTTCAATCTAAAAAGAGCCAATTTTAACATCTTGTTCTCTTTCTGTCAAGAATTGTTTGAACCATTCTAGTGCTAATCCTCACACTCCTACAGCCTCAAGTTTTTCTAATAATTTGTTATGGTCTACAAGATTGAAAGCTTTACGAAAATCAACAAAAATCGCTAAACACTAATTCCCAACATTAATTCCATTGTAAACCCTTTCCGTAGAATACATCAGTACTTTTGCCTTTTGTAAAACCAAATTGATTTTTACTAAAAAATTTATGTTATTTAAATATTGCAAGAGTCGAGATTTCAATACTTTTTCAATGACTTTTGAAAAGACCGACAGCAGACTGATTGGTCTCAGATTTTTCAATTTAATATAATTTGACTATTTAGGTACTGGCACAACTACACTTTTTTTTAATAATTTGGGAAAACAGTCACTTGAGAAACTAATATTTATTATGTGTTCCAAAGCCGCAGCAAATATATCCGCACAATCTTTCAACAAATGTACTATTATTTTATCAAATCCACTTGATCTTTTGTAATTCAATTCGTCAATAATATTGAATATTTCATTTTTATCTGTTGCGTGGATAAAGAACGAAGAACACGGCACCTGCAAATGCAATAATGTCGCAGTGCCTGGCGGGCCCCTACCACTTGCCACGCTGCTGTTATCAATCAGTTGTTCATGTACCTTCACCAAATAACTGTTTATCTCATCTGCAATAGTATGCTTGTCAGTAACAATGCGCCAGTTATTGAACCTTAACCTATCAATGTCTGTTTTCGTTTTCCACCTATGAGATTACTGATTATTCTCCACTTTTCTCTTGTATTTCCATTAAATGCTGTAAGTAGATTATTATAATACTTGTGCTTAGTGTTATCAATTAAAATACTAAGATTTAGAGAGAAATTCTTAAAATATGTTTGAACATTTAAATCAGGCAGTCTTTATAAAGATTAATTTTGTACAGTTTATTTCTCATGTTGATTTTATTGATTATTCCTGTATTTATCCATGAACTTTTTAACTTTGCTTTCATAGTTTTACTAGATTGCGTTTTTATTTCTGTACCATATTCAATAGCATTATTTGTCATTTCATACAGTTGATCCATACATATATCAATATCTTGGCACAATAATATGCTATTTAAGTCCAATTTTGAAATGTACTCTTTAACTAGCTCATAATTTATCCCAACTTGATTATAGCTAAACTCAACTCTGTTCTGTAGCTAGTTGTTTTCTCAAACTACTTAATCTAACTCCTACCAAACAATGATCTGACACACCTAGGTTACAAAGTTGTATTCTTAACAAGTCAGGGTTCTTTAATCTAGTAAATACAAGTCCTGGAAGTGTAAGTCACTGTTGTAGGCTGCTCTAACAAACAAGATAGGCCGTAATTATTCATTAATGATAAATAGTTGACAGAATGAGCATCTTTTTTAATGATGTCAATGTTAATATATGCAAGATAAATAATGTTGCTGTTAAAATTTCTTAAATTTTGTCCCATTCTTCCAAAAAACTTTTTACAGAGTACTACTGTAACCAGTAAATTGCTATTAAGGTAATATGTATATTACGGTAATAAGCCTTAATTCAAGAGATATGCTATCAGCAGTTTGCATACTACAGTGTACTCTATTTGCTTTAATACTATTATCAATATATACAATGACACTCCCAGCAGCATAATTATCACTACACTAGCTATAAGCTGAATAGCCAGGTGATCAGTAAAAAGATGCTTCTTCTGATTTAATCCATATTTCACTAAAGATGATAATATTTATTTTAACATTGTGGTAATTCAATTTTGCTTCTAGTAGGTTAAATTTATTTCTTAGACTTCTAACATTAAAATGATCAAAAGTAAAGCTTGTAAGACTACCTACCAGGAAATTATTATCTAAGGAAATGGATAATTTTACTGAAAATTGGGAAAGGGAATATCTTTACGATGTTTTAGATTCGTATAACCTACAAGTAACCGACAAAGTTTACATAAGGATAACTGATACTTCTAGCACTCAGTTAGATTACTTTATTACAGACCTTGAGTCAACTTGTTACAAATCTAGTATCTTGCCACCATTACTGTCTGACCATTGTATTTTGAACTTAGAAATCTTCATAGATTTGAAGAGTAAAATTAAGCATAGGATTGAGAAGAGAAACATGAGTAAAACAAACTTGGCATTGTTTGAGAATTTAATGTCAAAACAGGTTTGGCCTACTGATGTAGCAGATAAGAATATTGATGTCCTGTTTAATGAGTTTTATGATACGTTTTTATACGTTTTTGAAATCTGCTTTCCCAAGACAATTTTTAGTGTTAAGGACGAGTCACAAGTTAAATGGATTACAAATGAGGTAATTAAATCTCAAGATGATTTAAAGGAACTTTACTGGCAAACAAGAAACTTATCAAATCAACCAAACACTATTAAATTAGATTATAGTACAGCTAAGAAGCAACATGCTTGTAATGTTATTACTTTAAAGAAAACGTAAATTAGTTTGAGAATACACTTTAATTAATAATGTCCATAACACTCACTAAGATGTAAACAAAAACGAAAAATACACCATATGATTCTAATTGTCCATGTAAATAAACATATGGCTAAAACTAAACATGTAAATAAACTTAAATATATTACATTTCTCCCCTTCCCTTTAATTCCATATTGTTGGAGCTAATATTCATCATGGTAAAATTTGGGCTTCCTTATAGTCCTCTGTGATCTTCTACCCACATCGTTCTTAATCTTTCCCTTTGAGAATTCATTTTCCAGATCAATTTCTTTTCTTTCCATGTGTTGATTTCCTTTATTAACTTCAGAATATCGAGTTCTCAAATGGTCAGCATGTTGTCTGTATTCTTTGCCATCGATATTGACCCTATAAGACAACGGTGCCGTTTGTCTTAGCACTAATCCTTCTCTCCAATTCTCATCTTTGTTTCTTTTAACCCATACTTTCTCCCCTCCTTCAAATGTCTTTGGTCGAGAATGAGTATCATGATAAAACTTTTGTTGTTCTAGAGACTTTTCCATTTTATGTCTTACATCTGGTTTGAGTGTATCAATCAGGGTCCTTAGATTTCTTTTAAAAAAAAGCTCGGCTGGTGTTCTCCCGGTTGAGGAATGAGGTGTTGTTCTATAAGACAAAAGAACCCTCTGAAGTCTCTGCTCATGATCATTGATGTCAGTCATCAAATATTTATTCTGGAATGTTTGAATGACTCTTTCAACACACCCATTGGATCGACTATGATATGGTGTTGTTCTGACGTGAACTATGTTGTTTTTGCGACAAAACTCTTTAAATTCATCTGCCACAAATTGGTTTCCATTGTCTGTAACTAACTTTTTTACTAGTCCGTATCTACAAAAAAGTTCTCTAAGTCGTTTAATAACAGACTGACTAGTTGCATTCTTCATTGGAAATATTTCTAGCCAACGAGAATAAGCATCTATTATTACTAGCCACATATATCCATCAAAAGGCCCTTTAAAATCTATGTGGATCCGCTCCCATGCATTCTCAGGAATGTTCCATGAATTGAGTGGTGTTTCTATGTCTTGTCTTCTAAAAGTTTGACATCTAGAGCAAGCTTTTACTAAAAGTTCTATATCTTCATCTATCTTTGGCCAGTAAACATACATCTTGGCTAAAGAGCGCATTGCAACAATACCTGGATGTGAGACATGTAGATATTCAAGAATATGATTCCTCAATGATCTCGGAACTACTATTCTTTCCTGCCAAAGTAAAATTCCTTCTTCATATGACAGTTCAAATCGTTTGTCATAAAAGATCTTCAAATTGTTTGGGATTAAATTCCTTTGAGGCCATCCTCTTACACAGTAAGATATAATGTGTTTCAGTTCGACGTCTCTGTGAGTATTATCTTGAAGTGTCCGTTTAGTTAATGGCAAATCTTCAATTCTCATTGACCTAATTTGATTTACTTCGTTAAGGGTCTGAATGATTCCAATAGATTTTATTTCTGTCAATGGAAGTCTGCTTAAACAATCAGCTAGAACATTGTCTTTTCCAGCCCTGTAGCGGATATCATAGTCGTATCCACTTAGGATGATTGCCCATCGTGCAAGCCTCGAAGCAGCATGTTTTGGTATAGCCTGTTTTGCCCCAAAGATTCTTTCAAGAGGTTTATGATCGCACACAAGTGTAAAGTGTCGACCATATAGGTATTTGTAGAATTTTTCTATTCCAAATATAATCGCCACTGCTTCCTTATCAATTGTAGAGTAGTTTTGTTCTGCCACATTCAGTGTTCTTGAAGCAGCAGCTATAGGCTTTTGACTACCGTCAGGGCAGCATTGAAGCAATATAGCTCCCAAACCTTGATTGCAAGCATCTGTTGCCAGTATAAGTGGCCGTTTTGGGTCATAATGAGCCAGAACCATATTTGTAGAAATACTGCTTTTAATCTGATTAAAACTTTTTTCGCATTCATTACTCCAGTTCCAGGGTGAGTTTTTATGCAAAAGTCTGTGTAAAGGAAAGCAAAGTGACTGTAAGTTGGGAATGAATCTTGAATAATAATTTACAGACCCTAGGAACGAGCGAAGCTCGGATGTGTTCTTGGGTGGAGGCTGTCTCTTTATAGCTTCAACACGATCTTCAACTGGTTGGATCCCTAGAGCACTGATCTTGTGTCCGAGGTAGGTTACACTTTCTTTAAAAAGCTGCAATTTATCTTCACGTGTACAAAGTCCAGTTTTTCTCAAGACATTTAGAACTGTTTTGATCCTTTCAATGTGTTCTTGTTCATTTTTGCCCCCTACGCAAATGTCATCGAAATACCATGCAATATTGTCAATTCCGACTAAAAGCTGGTCCATTAACTTTTGAAAAATTTTAGGAGCTGTTTTAATACCAAAAGGTAACCTATTGAATGTGAAGTAACCTTTGTGTGTCGCGATTACTAAATATTTCTTCGATTCTTCATCAACAGGAAGCTGTAAATAGGCATCTTTCAAGTCAATAACAGAAAATATTTTAGATCCATTCAACTTCAAAACGGTTTCTTCAAAGGTTGGAATTGAATATTCGTCATCAACCAAGTGAGGATTGATTGATACTTTGAAATCTGCGCACAACCTTACTTCTCCATTAGCCTTTGGAACAACAACTATTGGAGAAGCACAAATAATTGGAGTAGTAGAAGGATCTACAGGATCTAGCACCCCTACAGAAACCAAACGGTCGAGTTCTTTGCTTGTGGCACTGTGAAGTGCAAAAGGAACTGGCCTCGGTTTGTGTATTGGTAACTGTACGTCATGGGCTACCCTCACCTTTACTTTAATATTACGTACCGTACCCAAGTTGTTTGAAATTATATCCTTGAACTCTTTGTATATTTGCTGTTTTACTCTCTCTTTGTCCAAAATATTGGCGTCGATATGATTAATATTGTGAAAACTTTGTTTACGTACGTGTTGACAGTTAGGGTCTAGTTTGAATGCAACAATCCAATCTTTGCCAAGTAAAGGAGTACCTGTTAAGCTATCAGTGACAGCCACATCCAACTCCAAACAAGTTGAATCCAATTCAACAGTAACTTTTGTTTCGCCTAACATTTTTATTTGAAATGATGGATACGCACCCAGTTTCTCCGTAGGAGATAGTTTAGGTTCACCAATAAGTTTCCATGTAGACTTACTTATTATTGTTCTGGCAGCAGCAGTGTCGTATTCCATAGCAATAGGAACACTATTCATTGTTAAATGTACTATGTATGAAAATCGTTCCACCTTGTTTATATCATTAACGTTATTTACCAAGGCTATGTGACCGATTTCTGGATCATCATTCATTTGAACTGAGTTGTTATAATTATCACGTGAAACGTCATTACCATTGTCAACGTTATACAAATCACCTTTGATATTAACATCAATTTGTCTGATTTGCCTTTTTAAGCTATTTTTGCTGAGTACTACATTATCAGATTTAAGACAAACTCGTTCAAAATGTCCTACTTTCCCGCAAGCTCTACACGTTGTGTTAAGTGCTTTACAGCTCTCATTTTGTGGCTTATGTTTTTCCAAACCACATCTAAAACAATGAATATCTTGATTTAAAATAAATTTAGGTCTCAATCTTTGAGATGTTGGTTGTGTGGAGTGTGAAAATTTAATTTTATTTACCTGTGTGTTGGTAAGAAAAGTACCTACTTGCTTTTGGTGAGTGTGTGCCATTTCCATGATACAAGCATCCTTTACAATATCTTGTAGTCTAGCCTTTTCCTCAGGATGGTTCCTGATAAGCTCCTCTTGCATTTTCGGATCGTTAAGTCCCAGTAAAAATTGGTCACGTAGCCGCTCATCAAGCGTGTCCTTGAATTGACAGTCAGTAGCTCCAGCCCTCAGATTGTTAAGAAATAAACTGACAGATTGATCTTGTTCCTTCAAAATTTTACCAAACTTTAGTCTTTCGGCTAAATAAGATGTTTTAGGTTTGTAAAAATTAGATATGAAATCAACTATGTCATCGTATTCAATAGTCAAAATAGGTTTTGGGTCAAAGTTGTCAACAATTATTTTATAATGCTGAGCACCAATCCATTTCAAAAGTAAAATTTGTTTTGCTGTTGTGTTATTCTGTAGCCCACAAACATTAATTTCTAGCTCAAATCTCTGATAGTAGTATTTCCAAGGTTCTTTGTTAGTATCGAATGTTTCAAATTTGAATCGTGTTAAATCTTTACCTGTTGTGTTTTCGTTTGATGTTTCAGTTGATGAAAATGATACGTCTTCTTTATCATTTGTATCCTGTCCGTTCAGCGCCATTATGTAATGTTATTACTTTAAAGAAAACGTAAATTAGTTTGAGAATACACTTTAATTAATAATGTCCATAACACTCACTAAGATGTAAACAAAAACGAAAAATACACCATATGATTCTAATTGTCCATGTAAATAAACATATGGCTAAAACTAAACATGTAAATAAACTTAAATATATTACACTCTAGTTGAAAATACCAAGAAACTGTTTTACAAGTCCAAAATTGAAAACTCTAATAACATAACCAAAGAATCGTGGAAAATTGTAAAATGTTTAACGAGTGACGAAAATGATGTAAATATTAGTAATATAAGTATTAAATCAAATGACGAGCTCGTCTCCAACCCTAGTGATGTAGCTAATAATTTTAATATTTTGTAGAAGAAATTTTGAAACTAACTGTTGACAATGAAAATGACCTGGATGAGGCTGACTCGTGTGGTTCTGTGGGGGAATTTTTCTTGTGGCCTGCCATGGTGCAGGAGGTGCATTGTGTTATCGACAAGGTGAGCTCTAAAGCTAGTGCAGGAATATATGATGTTCCCTGTATTTTTTTGAAACACTGCAAAGAAGTTATAGCTAAGCCACTTACAGTAATTATAAATAAATCTTTTAAAACAGGTCTCTTTCCTGGTAGGATTAAAACGTCAAAAGTTGTGCCGATTCCAAAGAACAATGAAAGGGACCAGGTAAAAAACTACAGGCCTGTGGCTGTGCAGTGTTTTTTCAAAAATCTTTGAAATGATTTTCTTGAAACGACTTAATCTTTTTATAAAAAATAAACAAATTTTATCTAGCCAGCAATATGGATTTAGGAAACATTTCTCTACTATAGATGCCATATTTGAATTTTTAATAACATTGTACGACAGTGTGGATACGCTATGTGAATCCTTATGTATTTTTTACGACATGACAAAGGCTTTTGACCTCATTTCACATAAGAAGCTGTTCAGGAAATTAAATGCTTTGGGAATCGATTGAAAATCATTGAAATGGATAAACTCCTATTTGTTAGATCGCTTTCAGGTGGTTAATTCGCTACACAGGATCTGATGGTCTCACAAGACATTATCGTTCAACTATTTCTCCTGCTCTAAACACCGGAGTACCACAAGGCTCAAACCTGGGACCCGTTTTATTTCTGCTGTACGTGAATGACCTGCCAAGATCGATAGCAGAGGGGAAAGTGTGGTTGTTTGCCGATGATGTGAGCCATCTTATTCATGGTGACTCCGAGTCGCTAAGAGATAGGGGACAGAGAGGATTGATGGAGATGCAGGAATGGTGTAAAGAGAATAAGCTTTTGCTAAACAAGGGTAAGACAAATGCATTAACATTTTACAATCAGAAGAAACCTGACTGTTCACCACTACTTAGACTGGATGGAACCAGCATTGCAGTGAAGGATTCAGTAAAATACCTTGGAATTTCTATAAGTAGTAATTTAAGATGGCAGCAACATATAGAGATAGTATGTTCAAGGCTCACCGCTGTGTGCTATATGGTTCGCAGGCTTGTATGTGTGATGGAGCGTGAAGTGTTGATGAAGGTTTACCATGGTTGTTTTCATAGCATTTTGAAGTATGGCATTGTAATTTGGGGAGGAAGTCCACATGCTGAACGTGTGTTTTTACTGCAGAAACGCATTGTGAGGACGATTTGCAAAGCACCTTATTTGGCACACTGTTCACAATTGTTTTTACAGCTGAGTATACTTACCCTACCAGCACTTTTTGTATTGGAATCAGCAGTCATAGTGAAAAGGAAGCCAGATATTTTTATTAGAAATATAGAAGTTCATCAGTACCAAACAAGGCAGAGAGACCACATCCATGTACCTCAAGTGTCATCATCCTTGGCACAAAATGGACCAAAATACAGCTGTGTGAAAATCTACAATAATGTCCCAGGCAACATAAGGGCGATTGAAGATGAAGATAAATTCAAGATGACTTTGAGAGACTACTTGTTGAAGAGGCCATTGTACACAATTGAAGAGTACTTTAATAAATGAGGCCAAAACTAGACGACCACGGTGCAACTGCACTTCTAGTGGGAAAAAAAAAAAAAAAAAAAAATGGATATAGTTGTAATGCTTTCTGATTTTATCATCTTTAATATACAAACTAACAAAAATTAAGCCATTATTATTATTGAATTTAATCTATAGGTTAATTCACTAATATCATTTTTGAAAAATAGGCCTTAAGTCATTTCAGTGCTGCAATATCCTTTTCACTATCTATTCTAATTCACTTTTGACCATTCTCTTTCCTAACAAATACCTTACCATCATTACACCATACATAAGAGTAACCTACGAGCTTAGCCTTTTCTTTAGTGGCTTTAAGTAAGATTTTCGTTTCTGGAGTAAGGTGGTCATTGACATATACCTTGTTGTTTGGAAAGACAGCATCGAGTTCTCTGGCCATAAGTCCCTTCTTATTCTTGTAAGCAGCAATGCACTTGTCCTTCAGGCGTCTGTCCTTGAGCTGCACGATAAGAAGAGGTATCGCTCTAGGCTGGAAGGTTGGAACCCGGTGTGCTGCCATTACATCCTCAACTTTCAGCTCCACTCCCATCGCCGCCCCAACATCATTTGCAATGCTGACTGATCTTCGTTGGTAGTCACGGGAATGCCTTGAATTTCGAGATTAATCTTCCTGGAGTATTGCTCCATGAACCTCATTCTAGTCTTAGGGCCATCAACTTCTTTTTTTTTTAATAAAGGAGAGGCCGATATCCTCCTTAACCTTACTGTGTCTATTCCTCATAGACTATTGATTTGTGCGAGGAACTTATTCAGACAGAGTAAGGGGGCAAACCAGTACAGTAGAAGGTGAATATTACTGATAAATCTTTCAGTCTAGGCCGGATTAGAACCAGCCCTATCTCTAACCCAAGCTCAAAGTCCTGACACCTTAGACCACTCGGCCACCGGCTCGCCCAGAACTTCCTCTGTAAGCCTAACATAACTTACCTTCAGGGCTTCATTTTATTTTCTTAACTCCTTATAACCCTCTGAAAGCTGCTTCATCATTACGTCTGACTGATCACTTTTCTTCGAGAAAACTTCCAAGGACAGCTGAAACTCCTTAAACTGTTTACTGTATATTTCAACTCCAGAGTTGGTGTTGAGCTTGCCTCTTTACTTGCAGTCGGTGTAAGCATACAATCAACACATTACAAATCATTTTTGGCATTACGGGTTTTTGATGAAGTATAATTGACACATCCTAGATGAAAAACCTTCTCACACATAGTGTTCATACAGGTAATTTTATCTTCATTGCTATTGATTTCTTGTTTACATAAGCTGGATAAGCTGAACATGGTCGTTATGTTTTATTAAACTATGATTTGAATGATAAATATAGGATCGAGTGAGCTGATACAGCTGGAATAACCTAAAAATTGTGCAGTGCTCGATGCTATGTCCGCACAGTACAAGACACACAAGCGCTATTTCAAGATATGCTGTAAAGGAATTTATTGAGTAAAGAATTCTTCTTAAAAATACTAGCAGGAATTCCATCCACACCCGGTGTTGAACCACATTCATGACACACCACTCCAGATCTTTTTCAGTGATTTTAACCAGTTGAAAGAGGGAGTCCTCTTCATGATCTTCATCGCTTACCACCTCGTCATCCAACTTGTGCTATCTTTGATGTTGCTGTCTTTAATAAGAATAGTAAAACTTAAACACTCAATAAATTACATTTATCTTTTTGTTTTAGAAAGTTATTTTAAAAGCATCCTTATGAATTCATTTTAAGTAAAATGAAACATATTCAACACATATATACAGGGTGTTTGCAAAGTGCAGGGAAAAATTTCAGGAAATGATTAAATTGGTAAAAATAAACAAAATGTTCTATCAAGATGTGTCTTATCTCGCTTAGTTTGGCGTCTCTCTGTCTGTATGTGTGTTTTAAAAAAAATACTTTCTCCTAAACGGTATTAGATATGGTTTTGAAACTTGACACGAATATTGAACTTCACACCACCTAATATTATCTAAAAATATAAAATAAAATATTTACTCGTTTCAAAATTGCGGCTGTTTAAAAGTTTTAATGCTAAATTTCATGAAAAAACAACAAAACTGACACGATACCTAATATTTTGCTTAAAAAGAGGCAAATCTTTTGATACTCCAATTGTTACAATCAGACAGTAAATAACTGACGAAATGTTATTTTTCTGATTGTGTGCAAAATGTTTTTGCAACTTTTGTATACTTATTGACTTGAACAAAACTACCAGTTAAATTTTACACACTATCAGACAAATTACAGTTATTTACTGTCTAATTTTAACAAATGAAGTACCAAAAGATTTGTCTCTTTTTAAGCAAAATATTAGGTATCACAAATTTTTGTTTTTTCTTTGGTTTTAATGAAATTTAGCACTAAACTTATTAAACAGCTTCCATTTTGAAATGGGTAAAATGTTATGTTGCATGGCTTTCAGTACTAGCTACTAAAATAAAAAAACATTTTAAACCTGATTGAAAATTTAAAATCTAAAGTACAAAGAAATTGTTTCTTGGAGTTGAAATACTGATCTTCTGTCAGCTATATAAGTATATATAATAAAATATAACTATCAGATTTGTGCTTTATGCCATTCAAATTCTTAAAATTTTAAACTTTTTATATATAAAATTGTACGATAAATCTGAAATGAACAACATATAAAATGCATCTATACTCAATACAATATACATTTAACATAACACAGAATTTATAAAGATTCTCTCAGTTAACCCATTGCGGATCGAATTATTTATACACGTGCGCCTCAGCGAGTACAAATTAATTTGCGCAGCGGCGCAGTGTCCGGCAGAACAGTAACAGCGTGCCGCTATAAAACTGCAGGTAATTGGTTAGATTTAACAGTGGCCTGCTGAGGTATCGGCTATAGCAATGGCAACAGGACAGGTGACGAGCCAGGTTTTGGGGTGGCGGGGACGATGTTGGAGTCATAATCTAGAATTCTAGATATAGTGCATGCAGTTCGGGTGAAGAGATAACAACGTCTGAGTCATCGAATAGACTAGTCTTGGCGACAACAACAGCCTCATCTTTGTCTGTTTCACTGACCTCAATTCACTTGCTATCGACATGAACAGAAACGCATTATATCTAAACTAAATACAGTATTATATCACTGAGCAAAATATAAACTGCTTCTACTACTGCGATCTATAGGATATTTATGAAAGTTTTTATAAACCAAACCCAATATTAAAAATACCCAGTTGATGAATAGACGCTTACACAACCTAGCTGAGTCTATTGCAACTATTTGGAGGTAAAAGTAAAAGCAGATTGCTTATGCGAGCTGAGCTCGTTAGTGATTCGCAATGGGTTAAAGTAAACACAGTAAATATAAAAAATAGACAACAATAAATTTACAATACCCACAAATCTGTAAAATATGTGAATTAAATATATAATTCAATGAAACAGATTTTTTAATATCATCTTTTAAACTATTTTGGTCAACACTTATCTAAATATTAAGCAAATACGACTCTTTTACATTAAGTTACATTAAAATAAACAGACATGATTTGTTATTTTGATTCCTTATTTTTTTAAACTGAACCTTTTATTAACATGATGTGGTGCTGCTAAGAGGTATTAGACCAAGTTTTTACCTATATGGGACAGAGGATCACAGATGCTTTGAGTAGTGCTTTTTATTTAACATTACAAAGTCAAGGTTTTACATTTGTTAATTTTTTTTATACAAACAATATTTAAATGTTCTCCTCTTGATTAATAAATGATATAACGTTTTCAATTTTTTATTTTTTTATAGTTTTATTTTATAAACAATATCAAAATATTCTCTTGATTAATAAATTACATAATGTCAATCTTATTTATATATTTGAAATTGAGTTTATTTAAAAGAAATCAGTTTATTATATTGTTTTTAACAGTAAATAAGAAATAATTTGCTGACTGTCTGGCACATTTATGCTTATATTTTGTTTTTACTTTTAGTATGTAAGAACTCCTAAGTGGAATATTTAAAAAAAATGTGTTATTTCTTCCAAGAATACGCCAAAATAAATAAAAAAATCACTATACAGTTCTGTCTGGCAGCTACTAGCTAGGAACGTTTGATATCATGGGTGGCAGGTATCTAATTGAATCTGGCTTATATTGTATATTAGTGCAAAAAAGGTTAGATGAAGATTTGTATTCATAAAAACCCTAATAGAGTAACTAATATGATTGGATAAGACATCAGAATTTCTGCCCAATCAGATACAACAAAAAATTAAGAAATTTAACAGTCAATAATTTTAAGTTTATGATAACCCCTGTTTTGAATAATAAATTGTGTAGTAAAGTCCTTATTAATTTTTTGTTGCTATAGCGTTTAAAAACAAATAGTTGTATACAGGACAAAATCTTGACTAATCATAATGATGGTGATAGAAAATGGAAATTTTTCCAAAGAATGTAAGTACTAAACAAACGATAAAACAAAACTTACAAAGATTGTGAACTTCTAATGCTGCATACATATGGAAGGCCAATAAAGCACTCTACATGGTCAAATTAAATCCTAATTTTATTTTGTTCACTTCTTAAATACCACTGCTATTCAAATAACTTGGTGCCAGTTAAATGTACCTGCAAATTACTTTTATAATACAAATCAAATGAACAACAGTATTTCTAAAATTCTTAATTTTCTTTAAGAATGTAACACATTGTTGTAAAAGTTAAAACTCACTATTTTACAAACAGCCAAATAATTTCTTTTCAAACAGGACTTTGATATGAGCTACTTTCAAATACTTTAACATAACCAAACCCAATCTAGATATTAGTACAATTAGTTTTAATAGAGAACGTGGGTGACAGATGCTGTTGTATTGGAAGCCATAGCTTCCTCCAGACTGCAATCAAGCTTGCTATAGTTTGAACTATTAGGCCGCCGTCTTGAGCTCTTCGTCCTCCTGCCCTCCATTGCCAGGGCTAACAACTGCAGGTAAAATGATAGTTATTTTGAGATCGGAAAAGATGACTGTTACTATACACAATGATATTGACTGAACAGGCCTACTTAGATCAATATGATACAAAAATTAATTTTTATAGTTAATTATTTGGAAGAACACAAGAGTTAAGAAATAAATCAATAACATTAAAACAAATGTTACAGAATCAGTTAGACCAAGCAGGAATGAAAACAGTTTTCTTCAGTCAAACTAATTTGCTTTAAGCTCAAAAAATAACAAATGAAAACAAACTATCAATGTTTCAAAAAAGGAATGTTGAATTAACATTAGAATTACTTAATTAGTAATCCTAAAGTTACAAAATGCCTGAAACATGAGAATAGTCCATTATACAAAAAATTGCTGTTTTGAGGAGCGAGAATGGGCTAAAAATAAAACAGTTTACCAAAAAACATTAGGAGAAGGATGCTTTCAAAATCTTATGCTGGTGAATACAAAATTAAATACACGCTTAAAGAAAATACTATAGCAAGGAATTCCAGTTTAGTTTTTATTCAAATATATCTATTACAAGGGTCATTTCTTTTCAAAGCCTGTCTCAGTGAAAGATGTTGTTTCATAGGAATTACTTCCAGGCCTTGTTCAAGTATCACACAGAGCTTATCACCTTGGTCTAATCTCTGCAGCTTGAATAGTAACTATAATTGGTTTGTAATATGATCAAGCACACAGAATTACAGTACATAAACAAAATAAAATATATTGTTACTTACTTTATTCTTGTTGTGAAAAGCCAAATAAGCTACGATGGTGAGTAACGACATGAAGAGGAAGTATGAGAAAAAGTGTGTGTCCTCTGCTTCAATAAAAGGATCTTCAAGAAGGATGGTGGTGCGATCCATGTCATTATGCGCTTCGTCATGTTTTCCTGCCATAAAACATAACTTTAATGCCAGTGTTAATAACATAAATAGGCAAACTACTATATTTGAGATATTATATCATTTTCTGGTATGCTTTTCCACATTTAATTGCTATCCAGATAATTAAATTAGATGTAAAAAACATATATCAATATTCTATGTTGAAGATGGAGCTGTATTGGTTTTTTTCCATTTAGGATTTGCACAAACTGGCAACGCAGCGGACTCTCCAGCCCCTCAATTATCTTGTTTCAGATATCCGGCCGGAAATTAATCACTACTAGGCCTTTATTGAAAACTTAAAAAAAACTAAGTAAAACGTTAATTTAAAATGTTCATTGAGAAGATAATGTTCGTAAAAAGAAATCAATGTCAGTTGAGGTTACGAACGACTAGAGCATAAAAGATCAGTATCCCCTCAAATCCATCACTGGGGCAGATTTCCCTGACTTTCCAGAATGTGGACACCCTGTGTCTGATATGAATTATTTTTACATATTTATCATCACCATAGTAAGGTAAATTATTTTAAAATAAAAAAATACTAACAATCATCTAGGATCAAACAATTTATATTTCATAATTTTGAAAGAGGCTTTTAAGGAAGCGCACCCGAGAGTCAGGGACCAGGCGACGGCATCGATGTATACTACTCTATTACATTAGAATAGTATACATAGTATTAGTTAAAAAAGTGACACAGTTTTACATTGCTGTACTATATTAGCTTTTTTAGTAAAACTTATTTTTTACCTAAATAAAATATAATACCCTTATATATTTTCTAAAACCAGATAAAATTGAAAATATTTTGGCTATCTTTGAGTTTAGTAAAATAACATTTGTTTCCTTGGCATATCCGCACCTCTTTTTCTTTGTTAAAATTTGTTTTTCTAAGTATGAAGTTCTATAAAAAGTTCATTTTACTAATATTTGATATTTTACACTTGCAAGATACCCTGGATCATTGTGAGTAAAATGACACCACACATAAATATGTTTGTGGATTTTTACTATATATATATATATATATCATGGTACATATATATAGTATCATGGTTTGTTGTGAGCTACCATTTATGATACAAGGGTCGTCCAGAAAGTAAAGAACGATTGTGCATCACGTGCGGCGCCGATCCCCCACCTCTGCGACTGCGTACACTAGTTACCTCTGGCTGTCCGGTCAGTGTGAGCCTAGTTTCGTTCCTGTGCGGTCACGTGTCTGCTCTGTAAACTTACAAAATGGCGGCACCCATTGGAAATCCTGCCAAATGCGAAGTGCACAGTGTCATTCGGTTTTTTAATGTTCAAAATGTTCGGCCTATCAAAATTTATAGGCAAATAAACACTGTTTATGGTGAGAATGTAAAGAACAAATCTTCAGTGAGGAAATGGTGCATTATGTTCAACCAAGGAAGAACCAATGTGCACGATGAAGAACGGATTGGGAGGCCATCACTTGTGACTGAGGAATTGAACCGGCGATTAACTTTAAAAGACGTTATCCAGACATTTCTCGATCCCTTTTACATGGAAATTGTGACTGAGCAACTTGGGTATAAAAAAATGTGCGCTCGGTGGGTTCTAAATTTTCTCACAGAAGTCCACAAGACTAAACAAATAGGAGCAGCCCTTGAACTTCTTACCCGATATGATAGTGATGGTGAACAATTTCTCGATTGTATTGTGACCGGAGATGAAACTTGGGTTTCGTACAAAACTCCGGAAACAAAGCGACAATCCATGGGGTGGCATCATTCAAACTCGCCCTCAAAACCCGTAAAAGAAAAATCGAATCTGAACACAAGAAAATTGATGGCAACTGTTTTTGGGACCGCAAAGTTTTAATCCACATCGAGTTTTTGCCAAGGGGAGAAACGATAAATTCAGAAGCCTATTGCGAAATCCTTCAAAGACTCAGATGTGCTATACAGAACAAAAGACATGGCTGTTGCCAAAAAAGTGTTTTTGATCCATGACAATGCTCGGCCCCATGTATCGGTACGAACCCAGCAAGAACTTCAAGGTCTAAAGTGGGAAATTTTTGGACATCCTCCCTATAGTCCGGACCTTGCGCCTTCATATTACCATATCTGTTCCCGAAACTGAAAACATTCTTGGGTGGGAAGCAGTTTGTAAACGATGAAGAACTGAAAGAAGAAGTGACATCCTGGCTCAGACCTTAGGCGGCTGAAGAGTATAACACCGGCATTGAAAAACTGATTCCTCGGTACAATAAATGCCTTGACAACCAAAGCAACTACATTTAGAAGTAGGCTAGGTTACTGTGATTATGTAAATAAAGTTCTGTGCTGTTATCTTTCGTTTTTAATTTTTTATACCAAAACGTTCTTTACTTTCTGGATGACCCTCGTAAGAATGGGGTCAGCTAATTTAAAACAGCTGTAACATACAGGGTGTTTCAAAACTTTCCTTATAAACTTTGAGATATTGTTCCATAGGCCAAAAGGAGCAAAAAACTAAAAGTAAGTAATGGTCTATCTCTTTTCGTTTATTGTCTGGCTGTCTATACGTGGTTTTTACTTAAATAACTATATTTTTGTAAAACCTCAACTAAATTTAACCAAACTTCAGAAACATATTTAAAATAATTTTATCTAAGGATAAAAAAAGTTTGGGTAAATTTGTCTAATAAGTTTCAAAATGGCGGCCTTTTAAAATATTTAAATTGAGAAAAACTAAAAAAGTATTAATTTTATTAAAATAGTACTAAACTAAATTTTTTTAGCATATTTTAATACAAATTAAACAGTGTATTAAGTTTAAAAATTGAATATCAAATAACTGAATTATTGCAAGTTTAGTTTGACTGTGCATGTTGTTACCTTGATCTGTAGGTTCTCAGAACATGCACGGTCGAAAGTAACTTTCAATACCATGTACAATAATACCAAAACATCGATACACTGACTCTGACATAGTGTTAATAGTGTAGAAGTAGGGCGAGAAGATGAAGCGTGAGGGAAATGCGGCTACAGCCCGATGGCGACGGGGCGTGATCAGTCACCATGGTTTTCACTGTCTGTGCTATTCTTAGCTTCCTCCACTGCTATTCTACAGCTGGACAGACTGGCAGAGTGGTGGGGGAAAGGGTAGAGGGTGGGGTATTTTTCTTAGAGGAAGTGAAAGTAGTGGCACTACTGTGGCTGGCGCTGGCAGTGAACAACTGACAGTTGGACAGTGCGCGTACACAGATGTTTCTGGAGTCTATTGTCTTTGCTAATCTTTATTTTCGTATCGTGTTTTAATTTATTCAATGTAAGTATACCTAACTATGTTAGGGAAAAAGAAACCTTCTGGCTCTTTTTATAAGAAAAGAAAAGCAGAAATAGATGAAGAAGACAAAAAGTTGGCTAAAACATTTCAGAAGTTTCTGAAAGCTTCGTCATCTACAGAACTTGAACCAACGGTTTCCACAGCATATAACAATGTTTGTGTAAGTATTTACATGCACTATAAATAGTATATTACGAGTTAAGTTAGGTTTGAATAAATCTAATATTAATATTTGATTTTAAACTTTGTCAATAAATATTTACTTTCAATAACAAAATGTTCTGTTATGTATCTTAATTTACGTTAATATTACACACGCATTTACTCTCCTTTTTGAGATAATCGGAAACTTCAGTTGTATGGGACAGGTATAGATCGTGTCATTTAGGATGACATCATTGACATCTGAACTTACACACGCGCGTCCGCTCCCCTCAGCTTCCTGGAATCTGAGTCAGTGGTACAGTCCACCTCGCAATCTCAATGCAAGCCTCCAGTTTGGCAGTACCTAACCTGCGACTGTAAAGGAGCTATAACTGTTAGAACTTTAATAATTTGTTTTCATAGTGCTGTTTTAGGCCTAAAAATGGAAACTCCTCCTAGTTGTGAGGTTAACCTGCAGTGCAAATCTAAATTGCAAGGAAAGAACAGTGTAAAATAAATGTTTTAGTTTATATAAAACAAACATTTAATTTAAATTTTTATATGACGTTTTCCTCAAATCTGAATATAATAGCTATTTATGTATTATGCGTAAAGTGAGTCACTTCAAATCAAGAAAGTGAAATCAAAACAAAAGCGTAAATAAATCATCTGGCTAGCATGAAATATTTATTGGGATATTTAGAAGTTAATTTAAACACCACAATTTTATAAGTATATATTTTCTTTAAAAAAAAGAAATATTACTATTGTTATTATATTGTACCCATATTTTTTCCAGGATGAGGAAAAATCCGAAGCTATTTTATCAGCATCTGAAAAAGACAGTCAAGAACTTATAATAGAAGACAGCAGAGAGGGAGAACTGCCATCGGGGATTGTTGTTGAAAAAGAAAGCGGAGCACTTATATCAGAAGACTGTGGAGAATGGCCACGAAGTATTATTGACGATATTCGTCAACTTCTTGTGAAGAGGGGCCCTGTGCAGGTTACTAACTTAATTTTTCCTGTCAACCCAAAAGGTAGGAAGTTTACTCCTATTAATTATAAAAGGAAATTAGAAAATGGAGAAGAAGTACTGAGATCATGGCTTCTCTATTCGATTTCTAAAAACTCTGTTTTTTGCTACTGCTGTAAGCTTTTTGGCCAAAACATCACGTCTCTTTCTGGGACAGATGGTTTTTCAGACTGGCAAAACTTGTCTAAATGCTTGTCTCGACATGAAAAGTCATCTTCACATTTAAATTGTTTCAAATCATGGCATGAACTTTCGGAAAGATTGAATTTAGGTAAAACTATAGATGATGAAAACCAAAGAGTTATTTTAGCTAAAACCAACCATTGGCAAGAGGTTCTTAAACGATTGTTAAGTGCAGTACAGTTTTTGGGAACGCAAGGGCTTGCATTTCGTGGTACTCATGACACTTTATTTACTGAAAACAATGGAAATTTTTTAAAGCTTATAGAACACATTTCAACTTTTGATACTGTGATGGCCGAGCACTTAAGAAGAGTAACTAGTAAAGAGACCAATGTTCATTATCTAAGCAAGAACATTCAGAATCAATTCATTTCAAATCATCAATTCAATTCAACTAAAGTGAATGACCACATATTGCATAATATGAAGAAAGCAGTTTACTTTGCTATAGTTTTAGATTGCACTCCCGATGTGAATCATACAGAACAGATGAGTATAGTAGTTAGGTTTGTTTCTGCAGAAACTAGACAAGACGTAGAAATAAAAGAACATTTCCTTGGATTTGTGGAAGTGTCCGACACATCTGGTGAAGATTTGACTAAAACTTTGTTAAATGAACTTTCAAAGAGACAGATACCCCTGGAAAACATGCGTGGTCAGGGGTACGATAACGGCTCTAACATGAAGGGTAAAAATGTAGGGGTGCAAAAGAGAATACTTGATCTCAACCCTAGAGCCTTTTATGTTCCTTGTGGCAGCCACTCATTGAATCTTGTGGTGAACGATGCTGCACTTTCATGCCCATTGGCAGTACTTCTTTTTAGCATCGTGCAGCAAATATTTAATTATTTTTCCGCATCTACCCATAGGTGGAGTATCTTGACCACAAATGTCCAAGCGTTGACTGTAAAACCCTTGAGTGATACTCGCTGGGGGAGCAGAATAGACGCACTAAAACCTCTAAGGTATCAGATTGAACAAGTGTATGATGCCGTATATGAAGCTAGTGTAGACCCAAAAGTTGACGTATTTGGCAAAAACACTGCTATTGGCATTGCTAAAAAAAATAAAAGATTTTAAATTTATTTGTTGCTTACTGACATGGTATGAAATACTGTTTAAAGTAAACTTAGTAAGCAAAGAGCTCCAAAGAAAAACTATCAATTTGCAGGCTGCTACAGACATGATTGGGAGCGTTAAGAGTTTTTTAGAAGACATGAGGTCAGAGAAAGGTTTAAACAGTGTTTTGACTGATGCGCGTGAGTTGGCAGAGAAACTAGAAATCTCTCCAGAGTTTGAGAATGAGGTGAAAGTAAGGCCGAGAATGGTAAAGCAACATTTTTCATACGAAAATGATGTCGAGCCTATTGAGGATGGTAAGGAGAGTTTTAAAGTAAACTTTTTCTTTGTCTTCTTAGACAGAGCAATTAGTTCCTTATCAGAAAGATTTGATCAGTTGAAAAATCATAGTGATAATTTTCAATTTCTCTATGATATCCATGAACTGAAGCAGTGGGAAAGAGGAAAGTTGCAGGAATCTTGCAGAAACCTGGATTCGGTTTTGACGGATGACAATCGTTCTCACCGTGATGTTAATGGCAACGACCTGCTTGATGAGCTGGTGATATTATCCTCCATGCTACCAAAAGATAGTTGTCCCCAAAAAGCTTTGTCCTACATAACTAAGAATTCTTTAATTGATGTGTTTCCAAATGTGTTTGTCAGCTTAAGAATTTTACTAACATTACCTGTGTCTGTTGCAAGTGGAGAAAGAAGTTTCTCTAAATTGAACATATTAAGAACTATCTAAAAAGTACTATTTCCCAAGAACGGTTAACTGGTCTAGCAACGTTAGCAATTGAAAATGATGTTTTAGCTCAGATTGACACTGACCCTGTGTTAAAAGAATTTGCAATGCAAAAAGCAAGGAAAATAAGTTTTAAGTTTTAAAAGAGAAATAACAATGTTCTTTTTTGAGTTTTTTTTTTATTAAATGCTATACTATATACGATAATTTGAATTGTCATTTTACTTCTTCCCTTAAGTCCACTTAATTGTTAATTGTTTGTTTTAAAATATATGTACAAGTAAGGAAGTGTACACTTAACATAATATGCCTAGAGATTAGAGGTACCTACATTGTCATACAATTTCTATGTAGGGTACACGGGTAGAGAGGTTTGTAGCACTAGCAATACTAGCATAACTACAATTCTACAAACTACCTAATATCTGCTTGTTATTCACTACCAATTCTAAAAAGGAACTAGCAATTAAGAAACAGTGATGTTTACCATAAAACTCCTTAATTCTTTGTTTTATTACCTTAAATTTAACATTTTTGTGGAACCCCCCCCCCCCGATTCGATATTTGGGGGGGGGTATGAAATACTACAAACTGTGAGGGGCGCCTTCATCATGTTGGCATCCACAAAAAAATTGTGTTGAACCGGCCCTGCATATAGAGGATGGTTTTAGAGAATGTTTGTTGAATAGAGACGTGAAACAAATTGCATTTTAACCCTCCCAGCGTCCCATTAGAAACTTCTTGAACGTCCAGCCTTGTTTTGCCGTTTAGCAAGCATTTAGTTTAAATTTTACAAAAAATATAAATACGGAAATATATATGTACTATAGCATATCATTGTAATCAGTAATAAATTTTACATAAAAAAAAGTTAAAATAAGCACTTACCAAAATTTGTACTTTTGTTTTCACCCAATGAATCCAAAAATATCAACAACAAAAAAAAGTTCACTAAACTTTCCACTTATATGACAATAACTTATTTTATATTATTCAAATTTCCATAATAGCCATTATGTTCTAAATTTATCACAGAAAAATGAAATATTTACATATTTACATAAAAACACAAAAATAAGAAAATTATTTACAATATACTGAGCCCGGTACACATTGAAACATTTTATTCAGAAGAGCTGCTGGTGGAGGATTGCCTCTTCCTTTTTCTTCCTCTTACAGAAGGCCTCCAAAAATGGTCCAAAAGAGGGTAACAGTGTTTGTGTATGCCAATATTACATCCAGGGCACCAATATGTGCTTTTTTTTTGCATACAACACAAACACGGTCATTTTTTTTTGGTAGGTGTGTCAGATTGTGAGAGTTATCACCTGCGGGGCCGAGTTGTGGTATTGGCAGAACAACATCATTTTCTGCTAGGGCCTCAATTATATCTACAGTAAAGTCCCTTCTATTAATTGGTTGGTCAGTGTTGTTTGCATATAAAACAAATGCATTGAATAGAGCCATTTAGACAAAATTTAGAAAAAGTTTCTTCCAGTACTTTTGGGTAGGCCGTGTACAAGATAAATAATAAATGGACTTGTCAGAGTTGTCCACTCCTCCCATTGACTGGTTGTAATTGTGAATTACTACTGGTTTGACACCTTCTTGGCCTTTTTTACTTCTAATATTTTTATCTTCGGCATGGCCTGCAGTTGTGATGAGAAAAACCGGTTTCCTGGTAGCAGTTTGTCGAAATCCAACAAATAGTATTTCCCCTTTCCTGAAATAAACACTTTCTCTGGACCCTAGTTTCTGTTCAATGCCTTGCTTGCAAATAAATTTTGATCTTTTATTTATGGTTCCAGTAATAAAAGTTGAACGGTTCAAAAGCTTCTCGGCCAGAGGAATTTTCGTATAGTAATTATCGGTAAAAAGGTGATGACCCTTGTCAAGCAAACCAGCTTTTTGCATGATTTCTAAAATAACTTTCTCAGTAAAAGGTGCTGGGTTTCCTTTCAAAAAATCACTGCCACTGTAAAGCTCAATATGTAATATGTAACTGGTTTTGCTATCACAAACTTCAAAATTTTTTTATTCCGTAGCGGGCATGTTTTTTATTAGGCATATATTGTATGAATGAGCACCGGTTTTTCATGCCCACTATGGATTCATCAATACAAACATTTTGATCAGCAGTAAAATATATTTTGAATGTTCTATTTAGATGGTCTAATAAATATCTAATTTTCACCCAGGGATCATAATTGGGTTGTCCACGACGGAGAGTTGGGGCCATTGTCAGATGTAGGTTAGAATTTATCATCATGAATTTATTGTAGGACATAACTTTGTGAAAAAAATGGATCATCTGTGAGGGCCTAGTGTCCCAATAAGCTTGTAGATTCTTTTGCCTAATTATTCCCATATTCAAAATACAAGCAAAATATTTTTTTATGAAAAATAGCAATGCTAATCTATTTGCATCAATTGGTGAACGGCGTGATCGACGATATGACGTTACTGACTAGATTAAATATATCTGTGCCTCGTTTAAACTCCCGTAATCGGCAGCTGTTCTCCACTCATTTTGCCCGCTCCAATATTGGGTCTAATTCGTCCATCAATACTATGGTGAGACTTTACAATTCTCTTTTAATCACAGATACTGATATTTTTCTAGACTCTCAGTCTAAATTTAGTAAATCATTAAGTAAAATAAATTTTTAATTATTTATATTCATTGTATTTATTGGTTGTATTTATAAGTTATATTTCTATGTATTGTTGTTATTTCGTCTGAATTTTTGCATCCTTTATTGTTATTTGTTATCCTATTGTTGATCACTGTTGTTTATTGTTAATTATAGTGCTTGATTATTGTCTTTTGAAGATGTTTATTGATAATTTATTTTGTCCATGATTGTGAACTTATTTATTACTTGGATATTGTTTTACGCTTAGCTTTTTTCAATTTATCTTTATTGTAGTGCTCTTGGAAAAACAAAATAAATAAAAAATAAAATAAAAACCTTATAGACCTATTGTATTATATTCTGTAGTAAATTAATGTAAGCATGCTGTTCATTATTTAGATATATATTTAATGCTATAATGTAATTGGGCTTTGCCTGTTTTGTAGCATTTTTGTAAAATTAAATAAATAAATAAATAAATAATAAATAAATAAATATCAGAAACATTTACGTCAACCCATCTTGTAAACCTAGAATGTGTTGACATTGTTCCTGAGTCTCTTTTAGTTTTAATTTTGTTCTGGGCATAGTAATTTGTGTGTCTGACTAAGTAATTCCATACAGCATTTGTGAAAAATAAGTAAAAATATTCAATAGGTTTACTATTTTTTGGTGGCATATTTTTCACTCCTGGCTGTCTTACTTGGAACCTATTCCCAACATTGCTTTCTGGTTCAGGTGGGTAAACCGTGATCCAAGTACTTAATTGTGGAGGTGGTAAAGGTAATGTGGGTGTATTGCCCTGGATAGTATTAGGCCTACCTCCATTATCAGGATCATCCGATTCAGAAGAAGAAATTTCATCAAAGTTTGGCTCATACTCGTCGCCACTGCCCGATGAGTAATCACGAAAAGAAATACTGTCTGGCCAATCTTCAGCATCTGTAATATCACTTTCAATGTTCCCATCCTCTTCATTAATTAGTTCTCTAAGATCACTAGAACGTCCATAAAAATCATCCGCCATCGCAATGAATAACACACACTAAATAATCACAAGAACAACACAGCTACGAAACGTAAACATCAACAGAACGCTCGAGACTAATCATGTGGCAGACAACAGGTGGGGAGAATGTTTGGGGTCAGTGTTGCCGAGATACGAACGTAAAATTATCATATCGTAGCTCCAAATATTCGTATGTTTCTGCCCTGTCCAATGCTACCTTGATCAGTTCAATCGGATGTCAATAGCTCATTCAGCAGCTGTTTGTTTGTGCACGTGTTTAATTCGCCGGAATTCCGGCGCGGACGCTACACAAGCTATTTTAATTCGCCGGAATTCCGGCGTGGGACGCAGAGAGGGTTAACCCTTTCCACTCCAATTATTGGGAACCAAGTTTCCCTATCAGCTCCATTTACTTTTAAGCAAAGATTGCCTACTACATTTGTTCAGTGGGAAAAACATATATCTGATAGTTCCAAAAAGCTGATGTATTTTTTCTTTGTTTCTTCTATGACTAAAGTATAGATTAACCCTGGAATGGTATACTATCGTGAATTTTACGAAAGGGTTTGTATTTTTTGCTGGGGTTGTTTTCTTTTGGCCCGGACTGTACCGACCTTCCAGTTAAGTTATTAATAGCCTCGCTGAAGGTCAGTCACACATCGGAAACGGTTATTGACAGTCGCATATATCCTTAGGAGGTGGTCTGTCATGATTTATACGAATGTATACTCATAGTGTCATTTTTTCATAACTGTAGTGTGTGTTGTTTTTACGTGTTTTTTTATAATATATAATATATTTAGACGTTCTTTTTTCTATATTTATATTTTTTAAAGCAATAAGTTTATTTTTAAGTTTTATAATACTATTTAACTCTTTTACTTTCAAATGGCACTACATTCTTCCGAAATTGGAAGGATCCTATATGAAAGTGATAATGAATCTGATGATAGTGGCAGTGAAATTGAAGATGACATTTTGGCATACTCTGGAACTGATTCTTATGAGCCCTCAAGTGAAGAAGAATGCACATCAGAAGAGGAAAATCAGACTTAAAAAAGGAGGGAAAAAAATGAACCACGTCAGCAAAGAACATGTCCTAATAAAACAGTTGGATTATGCAACAGTATTCAAGACGTCCTTTTCACAATGGGCATTGAAGGAGATATGTAAACATTACAATTACATAAATAATAACTCAACGTATAATATAAGTACAATAAATATAGCTGTTGTTTCGTATGTAGCAGTGCAGCTGCAGACGTATGCCCACTTTACCAAGAAAAAAGAACAGTTTTTCATCATAGAAAATCTCTGCAATCCTTGAGAATAATTGCTGTATATATTTTTATTTAGGTTAATTGTATTATGTAAACATCATTTAGTGTGTTTTTTTTATTTCATTACATTGTTATATTATAGTTTAATTTTTTTTTAAATATTTGCTGCACTAAAAAAACTCATGTGTTTTGTCAATATAAAAACATTTATACGTTTATAAAAAAGTAGAAAATAAAATGAAACTCAATTTTTTCTAACTATAATTAACATATAACTTAATGACTAAGTGAATAAATTGTCATATCTACATATATGTATTAATAAATAAATTTTAAAAGCAAAGTCGTAAAAATTACTACAGTATACCAATAACGTTTCTCCATAGTAGTATACCATTCCAGGGTTAATCTTATACTATAAAACGAGCAAGGAATTGTATGTATGTACCTATTTCCAGTCATTTTATTTCAAAAACGGCTCTACCGATTTTCTTCGTACTTTGTCTATAAAAGGTTTTCTACCTCAGGAATCCAATGGATTTGGTGACAATTTTGAGAAAACTCATTTTCTATGAGTTTTCACGATTCCAAAAGTACACAGTAAAAATATAGGAGACAGGCGGGTGGGTCAATACCACTGTGTAATGTTTACTATTTACTATTTCAACATGTGAGTTATGATTTTAATTTATTTTTTTAAATAACACATGTTTTTCTGAATCTGTTAAAATGTAAACAAACCAAATATTATTGTATTTTTCTTACCTATGTCTAATATACACAATTCAGTTATTCTCGAACTTTATTTCATTTTTATTATAATTTCACCGCAACGCATATTTATGGTCCTTGTAAATAGTTCATTGATAACTTCAGTTCAGTGTATTCTAACTTTTTCTTAGATGCCAGGCGGACGTCCTCCAAAACGACGTAAGTTTAATTTTAATAAAAATGAGCCACCAATACCGAATTTAAATGAATCCCAAGATACTGAAACATGCTATGAAGCTGAAATTGAAAATACAGATCTTGATTCAAACAATGAAACAAATCTTATGACTTGTATTAATACTTTGCAAACAACTTCTACAAATAATTCTGGAAATACCTTACAAACTTCTAGCAACTTTCTTAATTACGATTTGCCATCAACCTCGGGGGTAACATTTAATAATGTCGTCCAAACAACAATTTTTAATCAAGAAAGTAATGACACTCCTGCTACTGCTAGACCAATGCGTAAAGCGAAAGTTGCTTGCAGAGATAGATTGATAGGAGTTATTATGGATATGAATGACTCACAGAGTCAAGAATCAGAAGAAAAAAGAATTCATCGGGAACGTAACAAAAAATTGAATGAAACAGCAGAAGAGCGTCAACAACGTTTGAGTGATGATCTTTCAAGAGTCACTCAACGAATCTCTCAAGAAACTTGTGTGCAAAGAAGTCAGCGGTTGAGTAATATGCGCGAAAGAGAAAATCAACGAAGAAATGAAGAAACTCCTGAAGAAAGGAGTCAACGTTCGGATATAATGCGTCAGAGAATTAATCAACAAAGAAATGTGGAAACTCCTGAAGAAAGAAGTCAGCGATTAGATGATATGCGACAGAGAAACAGCCAACAACGAAATGAAGAAACTCCTGATCAAAGAAGTCAGCGATTAGAAAATTTAAGAATGCGTGCAAATGAAATTCGAGCTGCTGAAACCCATGTTTGCAGGGAACAGCGTCTTGAAGAACAGCGACGTCGGAATGCTCGTCGCCAAAGACGTTTGTTAGCGAATTCGTTGAAGCCTACTTACAAGTTAGCTGTTCAAAGTGACGTTGCTTGTCACCGTTTAGGAGAATTTAATGTTGCGTGCGTGCATTGTGGAGCGTTACATTTTCCTGAGGAACGCGTAGGCAATAGAAATAATAACTCATTTGGGGATTGCTGTTTGAAGGGTAAAATTGATATTCAACATGCTGATTTTCCAAATGAATTAGCAAGACTTTTTTCGCATAGACATCCCTTATCTCCTGAATTTCATCAAAGAATTAAAAATCTAAACTCATCGTATGCAATGGCATCTTATTCGTGCGATGATGACCGTACAATAAATAACCGTGGAATATATACTTATATTGCCAACGGCCAGGTATATCATAAAATAAATGCAGCTGCACAGCCAACACAAACTCCAGAAGGTAATTTTGAAAAACCTCTTTATGGACAGATGTATTTTCTCGATTCAGAGGAAGCTGTAACGGAGCGAGGAAACCATCCTCTAAATGATGGTATTAGTGTGCCATTATTTGAATTATTAGAGGAAATCATTCGTTCTGAAAATCCTTTTGCACGAGGTTATATGATGATGAGAGAAGTAGCAGAGCAAGCTGAACGAGAAGCGGCTTTTCAACAGATACCAGTACCAAATGTTAGGCTTTTATTCACTTGCCCAGAAGGACTTGATCCAACAAGATACAATGTTCCTCAAAGCAATGAAGTATGTGCCGTCGTTACTTTGAACGCTGATCAAAGTTTTCCAGATAATCCACTTATTATTAGACAACGAGGAAAATCAGTGCAAATAATGAAAAATATTGATAAACACGCAGAACCCTTAACATACCCACTATTTTTTCCTAAAGGAACTTTTGGTTTTTCACCGGGTATGCTGCTGAGAGAAGGATATCCAAGTAGAGGTCACATAACTAGACTTGAACTTGCACGATATAGAATTGCTTTTCGACCTCATTTAACACAATGTATTTCATTGGACGAAACCATAAGGGGATATGATTTACGTAACCTTAAGTTTAATGCTTTGCATTTTGGTGGACGTTTGTTTCAACAGTATCTTGTAGATACCTACATTAGAATAGAATATGATAGAATTCAATGGATAAAGTTGAATCAAAAGAAAATTCTTGCAGACAGTTATACATCTGTTACAAATTATCTTAATGAGATGGCACAAAAAAATAATGCTGTTTTGGGAGAAAAGATTATACTTCCATCGTCTTTTCCTGGCTCTACTAGATATTATTCTGAGCATTTTGAAGATGCTATGGCACTGGTTAGAAGATTCGGGTCTCCTGACTTCTTTATAACCATGACCTGTAATCCGGACTGGCCGGAAATTAAGGAAGCTATAAAGATAATGAATGAAAATGGTAGTGACTGGCAACAACTAGCTCAAGATAGACCTGACATAATTGCTAGGGTAGCATATTTAAAATTTGCGGAGTTAATTGAGGATTTAGATAAAAGTCAAATTTTTGGGCAAGTTGCTGCTTACGTTTATACTGTAGAATTTCAAAAAAGAGGGCTGCCTCACATGCATTTGTTAATTATATTAAAGCAAGAAGATAAGATTCACAATCCTGAAGAACTAGATGATCTCGTTTCAGCAGAAATACCAGACGTAGAAGACGATTCAGAACTACGAGAATTAGTTAAGAAATGGATGATTCATCAAGCTTGTGGCGAACAAAATCAAAAAGCATCATGCATGGTTAATAAAAACGGTAGAATGAGTTGTAGGTTTAAATTTCCTATGGGATTCCAAGATACAACCTCTTTAATCGACGATGGCAAGCCCAAGTATAGAAGAAGGTATGATCCTAAATTAGATCAAAATAATAGAGATTTTTTTGTTCATGAAGAAGCAATTTATCGTAAAGATGCTCAAGGTGAAAAAATAACTCGAGATAATCGCCATGTTGCTCCTTACAATCCATACTTGTTGAAAAAATTCAACTGCCACATAAATGTTGAATACGTTGGAAGCATTCGGGCTGTTAAATATCTTTACAAATATATTTATAAAGGCCATGATTGTGCTGCTTTAAAAGTAGTCCAAAATCAAACCACTATAAATTATAATGAAGCAGATAAATTTATTCAAGGTAGATGCATAACTCCACCTGAGGCTTGCTGGCGATTATTTGGGAATGAAATACAAAAAAAAAGTCATTGTGTTCAGCGACTGAATATCCATTTGCCTGGTCAATATCGAGTACAAAATATTGAACAAGCTCAAGAAGATTTACTTGATATAGGTCGAAAGGGTTCTATGTTAGAAGCTTACTTCCGAACAAACCAAGCTAAAAAACAACGTATTGAAAACAATGACAATACAGAAAATAATAGTTTTTATTTCTACTGGCAAATGCCAGAATTTTATCGATGGGAAGGAAAAGAAAGTAAATGGGTTGAAAGACAACGGAATATTCGAGTTATTGGTAGAATACATAATGTTACATTTGTTGCACAACCTGAGTTGTATTTTTTACGTTTACTTTTGTATCACGTTAACGACGCTGTGAGTTTTGACGATCTGCTTATGGTTAATGGTGTAAAATGTAATTCGTACAAACAGGCTTGCTTAGCTAGAGGTTTAACTTACGATGATAAACAATGGATTGATGGCTTACGAGAATCAGCATTATCGAAAATGCCAAGAGCAATGAGAACTCTTTTTACACAAATATTAATATTTGGTGCTCCTGAAAATCCGAAGAACCTGTGGGATACTTTTAAAGAAAATTTGGCTGAAGATTTTATTCATCATGCCAGAGAAAATGGTACTTCTGTTGATGAAGCTATTCGAAAAGCTTACAGAATTATTGCTCATAAGCTCAATTCTCAAGCAACGGAAGGTCGAAATTTTCAATTTTGGGTAGATCGATTTCAAATGGATGATATTGATGGCTACGATGAAATAAATGATGACATAATTAATATTGATCAATCTTTTGCACTTGGCGAAGAGATGAGAAGACAACTTCGTGGCAACCAAATTGAAGTTGTTGATTCCATAATAGATACACTTGATAATAATTTACAGCAGAGATGCTTTTTTATTGACGGGCCAGGAGGAACTGGAAAAACATTTATATATAAAACTTTATATCATGTTCTTTCAGCTAAAAATTATAAAGTAAAGTGTATGGCTTTTACAGGAATCGCAGCAATGCTTCTGCCAAACGGTCATACATCCCATAAAACTTGTGGTCTTAAAGTACCTTTAACTGCAGAATCTGTTTCCAATATAAAGTCTGGATCAAATAAGGCTAGGGAGCTTGCAAAAATTGATATTTTTTTAATGGATGAAGCTCCTATGCTTCCTAAATACGGACTTCAAAATATAGATGAGTTACTACGAAGTATAGCAAATCCAAACTTACCATTTGGAGGAAAAGTTATAGTTCTAGGAGGAGACTTTCGACAGTGTTTACCAGTTCAACAAAGAGCTAATCGAAGCGAACTTGTGAATTTGTCAATAAAAAAGAGCCCATTATGGCATAATTTTAAACTTTTTTCACTAACAGAAAATATGCGTGTCGATCCAGAACAGCTGGAATTTGCTAATTATCTTCTACAAGTTGGGAATGGCGAACTTCCAAAAAATGAGTTGGATGAAATTAAAATTCCAAATGATATGATTTCAAATGGTGATATAATTGATGAAGTTTTTGGCAACTGCTTGCTTAACAGACAATACGAAAATATGAAAGACCGAGCAATCTTGGCACCATTAAATAAGGACGTAGCCAAAATTAATGCTGAAATCATTGAAAAGTTGGAGGGTGAAAGTAAGCAATATAAAAGTTATGATTCAGTAAAAGATCCAGCCGAAGATACATTGCAATTTACTCCTGAATTTCTAAATTCAATTGAAATTGCAGATTTACCTCCACATGAGCTAAAATTAAAAAGAAACACAATAATTATGCTTTTGAGAAATTTAGATCTTGGGGAAGGTCTCTGTAATGGTGTTAGACTCACTGTTACCCAGTTATGCAACAATATAATTAAAGGCAAAATTATAACTGGTGAACATGCCGGACAAGAAGTACATATTCCCAGAATAACTCTTGAATCAAACAAAAGTCAGTTGGGAGGCTCAATGCAAAGACATCAATTTCCAGTCAAACCAGCATTTGCTATGACAATTCATAAATCTCAAGGCCAAACATTTGAGTATGTTGGTGTTGATTTAAGAAGTCCGGTTTTCATGCACGGTATGCTTTACGTAGCATTTTCAAGAGTTAAGAGAAGAAACAGTCTAAAAATTTTATTACCAGCAGAAAATAATAGTCGAATTCAAGGTTATACACGAAATGTTGTCTGGACTGAAGTATTAAATAACGCATATAATAATATCGAACCTGATTTGTACCAAGACGAAGACTTTTTTCTTGAAAATTTAGAAGCTTTTGATTCAGCATTAGATAATTTGCACATTAGTTTTTAACATTAAAATCAATTTACTTGTGTTTTATATGATTTATTTCTGGCATTTTTAGATTTTAATTTTGTAAATGAAAAACTTTAATATTGAATCAATCTTTTCCATAATAATTGTGTTGAATACTTTTTTATATATTTGTATATATTATATTTTATGTTTCTTAATAATAAATAATACTTATTTTGTAAAAATTTTTGTGATTTTATTTATATACGAGTATATTCATTCTAACAACCTTTTCAATAGAATTTATCAATAAAATAATTCTCTAGAAAAAATTTTCAAATATATTTTAATAATTTTCATAATGGGAGATAATTATTGTGTTTATAACAAAATCAAACAACTAATAACAAAACCAAATTTTTACAGATGAGACACTAACCCGATCGGAGATCGGCTTTCCTGGTACTATAAAATAAAACACATATTTTTATTTTCAAATTTTTAAAATTATATATATTTATTGGAACAAAATTGAATTTCTAACAAAAAAACAGATACAAGAAGAATTTTTGAAAATGTTTAAATAGGAAGAATAGTATTTGTTGTTTGTTTTCTGTTGTTTACGTATCCTTACAAACAAAAAAACGTTATTTTCAAATACTTTAGACTAAATTATACATAAAAAAAATATATAATTCTAAAACCGAGTTTTTATGAAAAACAACATTTTTACCAAAAAAAATTTTTTTACTGCAACCAGTAAACAATTGCTCCATAAATTTTATTTTATTGCTTAGCAACAGTCAAAAGGTACATAATTTAGACCAAATTTGTAAGTAAAGCTTTTTTCAATAATTCAAAACATGTTATCAGCTAAATATTTAACAGACAAAATCTAATAGCCTACTTGCAACGCTCTTTCATTTTCATACCTGTTACACATAGACCTATGGTAAAAATACTTATGAACATACAGAAAATGTAAAAGATGCAAAGAAATGTTTTAGGCATAATAAATTGGATAATAAATCCTCGTCAAATAGTAAGCGGGTAATACCGTCATCACTGAGGTTCGAAATCGAAACTATTCTGTCGCCACTTCCATCATTTGGTAGAATACTACTGCCGTCGTCTTCATCCATTTTATTCGACATGAATCATCGTCGTAAAAATAAAAATATGAATAAACAGTAAAACAACAACGATAACCTAGCAACAACAATGCGTTTTATAAGCTCACTACGAACGATAACACATGACGGAACAACGTGAGTGCAGATAGCTGTTGCAGTCAGCCAGCTGTTTACAGAGCAGCCACAGACGACAAACATTAAATTTTCTGAGGTTTGTTTACCGATAAAAACTAAACTCAAACGGTTCCGAAAAAATCTACAGATAGCAGCACATATCAAACAACAACCCTAGCAGTCAATGATGTAACTACGTCAGTCCAAATACAATCATAGAACGTTGTTATAGTGACGTCGGGCCCGGCCCGACATTGGAGTTAGTGCGGTAAGCTTGCGTGGCGGGGCTGCCCCGCCACTTGAGTGGAAAGGGTTAATCAAAGTAATAAATTCTTTTTCTAAAATGAACAGTATCGTAGATACTTTCTATTTTAATACAATTATTAATACTTATAATTTGATGTATCAGAAGTATAATTCACATTGCAAAGTCGGAATTGCGCAGTATGTGATTTGATGTCATATATTATCTCTTTATTTAAAATTCTTTGTTTTTTTTTAAAAACTATTATTTGCAATTTTTAATTGACATGTCATTATTTATCTTTATGTACATATTTCATAAATAATCCAACTGCAAAGCCACTTTACAAATTCCTTATAAACAATACTTAAATAAATAACCAAGCATTTTGTGTAAAGTAAGAAGAGTTTATAAACATTATAATAAGTATGATGACAACAATGACATGGCAAAAAAATATCAATATTTTAACTCAATATAAAAAAAATCATTTTTTCTTTTAATTACAATTTAAACATGGCATTAAATTCTTTATTGCTTATTATGATGGTATCTTATTGGAAATATTGTATGAATGAAACAAATGAGTCCAAAGAAATCTTAACTCTTTGACGCAGATATTTCTTAAGCTCGTTAGAATCCTGCCGCAGAAGTTTAATTAATTTATTTCCTGAAATCGTAATAGCAGATTACTTTTATCGTCGAGGAAATCGTTCAGTCTTGGAAAGGTTAGGGCATTATAAAGAAAGCGAACCTAACCAGTGATAACCGAAATCAATAGCCTGATGACACTCGCCAAATGTTCTGCTTTTAAATTCCGGTATTTAGGCTTATGATAATTTTGTATTATTAGAATAATTAAGCGCTATAGCTACTTTTGTAAGTTCGTAGGAGTACAGTACAACTTACAAAAATAAGAGAAATATGTTTGAAGATATATATGAGGTCATAAAGTTTAATATGTATTTTAATTTTTTTATTTACTCATGCCTCCCCTGAAATTCTATTACGCCTCCCCAGGGGGGGTGCACCCCCTAGGTAAAGAACCACTGGGTTAGAGCATGGGTGGTCATACGACTAAAAATAGTAACAGTTGATTGGTCACAATCTTGGATCAACATAAAATCAAATAACATAAAGAAACAAGTTAATGAACAAAGTGATTGATCATATAGCCATTAACATAGAATATAGATTTGTTATAGTACTTATATAAATTGTAAAGAAGAATGGATATGTTAGGGAGTAGAGAAATTTGGGTAGGGAAATTTCCACAGGATTGGTAGGATCCAACATAGAGTATATAATGTGGTATACTAGCTGGTGGAATTTAGTGAGCAAAGCGAATGGAAAAATGTAGTGATATCAAATGTAGTTGAAAAATGGTAGCAGAAAGCATTGAAAGCCTTTTCTTACCTATTACAATATTGTACTTTATATTTACAATAATACAATACAGAGGCTCTAATTCACAAGATGAAAATTGTGTGTTGTAGTAGTAGCACATTACCACTACTTATACTTTTATTGTTGTTTATGTAGTCTGTATGGAGTGGTTTGACGCAAATATTTATTAGAACCAAGTATTATAAAAATTAAACAGTAAATTTTTAAATGATATTCTTTTTAGCAATTTATAGACTGCTCATCGTTTGTAGTCATGCAGTGTTACCTTTGTGAAAATCCAAAAGTAAAATTCACTAGGTGGTGTAATAGTTGTGTAAGTTACGATATGTTAATATACAAGTACTGCCTTGTGTCTTTTCGCTATTTAGAGTCATGTTGAGGATCACCAGAAAGTTAGTCATATAGTAACATATGTAGACCGTGTATGTCTGCAGATTGCTGACTACATCAGAGTGGGAGGTCGTCAAATATTACTCTCTTTACAGTTGTGCAGGGCGCGACTCGGTATTAACATGTCAAGTGTGCCCACAAGGTTAGAGGCAAGGATGCTGTATCTCAGCTTGGAAGGTAGTCGCCTTATTGGATTTATACGTTATAAGAGTTATGTCAAATATGCTACAACGCCGTGATTTAGCGATTTGTTAGGAAATTGTAGTTTTTACATATTTTGAAAGAGTGTTAGTTACTAAAAATAGGCCGCTTAGAAAACGACCTACTGAACTTGAGACGACCTACTGTGAGTGAGATGCACTACGTGTTGGGAGTGAAACAGAGAACTACTGTTCCCCTACTGAGTAATTCTATTGAACAATTGTCATGGCAACTAGGAGATGGAGGGCTGCGAGCTGGTGGTGCAATAACAAGCCCCACCCACTATGTCAGTAATAGCAGTGACCATTAGTTGGTTTGATATATATATAGGGAAGTAAAACATTTGCTATAATATAAAAGGGAATTTAGAAGGAAATTTGGGGAGGGAATATTTCTACAGGGTTGGTAGCACCGAGGCACGTAACCCAAAGATGCCTGAAGTTGGCCAGAAAAGTGAGCTTCAAAACCCCAGAAAACACTACTTATACTCTTTGATGTTATTTTAGGAATAATTTTTAGGGGAATTTATAAACATTATTTGAAACATGTTTATAATGTTTCAGACAACTGTTCAGACAAGCCGGGTTATCTGAAACATGATCTAGGGAGAAAAGGAATAATCAACATTAATCGTAAAAACAATTTGGTAAAACAATTGGCATTATATCTGTCAATTATTGGGTTTAAAACAATTACAAACATTAATTTTTACAGTAAGTAAAGTAGGCTAGTGTTAAAAAACTATACAGTACAAGTAAACGTCACACAACACAAATTTATTACAATATAAGCACAAAATGCACAAATATTATGGTGATCGATTTCGGTGAACCACGCTCACCTTCCTCAGACCAGAGGGATTCACAAAAGAATGGAAAACTGTGTTCAACAACTCAATTTATAGGCCTATGATCACGTGACCTCATTGGCTGGAATCGTCAAAATGGCGGCTGCTGTGATATTATTGGTTAATTCCTATTGTCTGTTACTTCTCTTCTTTTATTCGCTGAAAATATATTATTAAAAACTATTTCGGAATCAAAATTAACCTGTTCATTCATTAATTTATCACGATCCTTACATTTTTCTTTAAAAATAAATAACTCTTCCCAAGCATTCATGTTACGACCCTTCTTACAAAATTTTAGAATATCTACATTTTCATCTATTTTATTCAATCTGTGGGTACAATTCAGAAGGTGTTTAGCTACATTAGATCTTTCAGGTTTATTATTTTTAAAAGCAGAGACATGGTTTTTATATCTTTTGCTAAAATTTACAGTCTGACCTATGTAAAACATATTACAATCATTACAGTTAATCCTATATATTCCTGAATTATTAAATTTATCTTCACTTTCAATATTCGGGTGTAAAATGTTGGACATAGTATTACAAGTCTTAAAAGCTACTGATAAATTGAATTTCTTAAATCTATTACCAACTCTTTGTGTAAACGGCCCATTGTAATGGATGGATACATACTTCTTTTGTTCTTTAGCGGATTTTTCTTTTTTAAGTGTTGTTCGTCTATCGTCTCGAATTTTGTTTTCTATTTTCTTTTTTATTCTACTTCCAATTTCATCAATCATTGATGCTTTGTATCCATTTGCAATAGCTATTGATTTTATTAAATTTATTTCCTGTTTTCTATCTAAAACACTTAATGGTATTGAATACGCCCTATATAACATACTTCTGAAGCTAGCTGTTTTGTGAGACGGTGGATGGACAGAACTGTTATTTATGGTACAATTGGTTTGAGTAGAAACTAGATATAGATAAATTGATATAGAGTAAAAACTATAGATAAATTGTGCACTTTTACAGTCTATTGATTTAGGATGTCGGCCAAATGAAAAAGAGTGATTGTAACCATTGAAACAAAATAAAATACTTTTTAAAATGATTTTAAAAATTATACTGTAATGTAATACTCTACATAGTTTTGTAATAATACTTATACAATCTTGGTACACATTTACTCTTCATAATTACTAAAATAATGTAACATCTGATTATCGGAAATTTCCACTATCGGAAACGGGTCCAGCCCAATTGTTTCTGATAATCGGGGGTTTACTGTAGTAAATCTTGTTTTCATGCTGAAATTAACTAAAACTGATAGGCAGATGGGTTAAACAAATTTGTATCTTGTTATGGTAATTGATTGTTGTGGTGCAGCTTAATAACTATATTTTTTAAAGATATATAATACCTTGATCATTAAGAGGCGTATGTTTGTTTAAATTGTCCCCCTTCTTTTTTGATACTGTCTTCTCAAGATTGTCTCCTACAGTTGCTTCATCTTCAAGCTCTTCTTCTGAAATTTGAAAACAATTATATGTAAAACTGCTTCAATCTAGTTTTCAATCTGATTTTTTTTTCTTCATCATAAACTTATAATTCTTCCACTGGTAAAACTATGGCACATGTCTTACAGCACTGCCTCGTACATATCTATAGGCTTATTATTTTAAGGGGATCAGGTACCCTTTTGTTAAAAAATACCTCTTAATACAATTAAAATGGTATTTAAACTGTTAAAACTAAAATAAAGGATGTCTTAGTTCAATATTGTAACCAACTGGGAATAGTGAGCGCAGCGCCACAGGGGAAATAGCTGCCTAATAGTGGGGTAGGCGTGACGAGGAAGTGGCGTTAGAAGCTGTATACTTGAACCGCCAATTGAATATGAATGCACGTTATATACTACTGTCAACTCTCAATTAGCCAATTTGGCTAGAGAGTTTATTGAGGATAATGTATGTATGTATTTGATTTAATAATTGATTGAATACATTTTAGGTTAGGTTAAAGGGCACTAGGCCAGGAATTAGTATATTGGAGAGATAGGACATAAGCAAACTTACCTTAAAAGACAAGGTCTTTTAAGGTAAGTTTGCTGATGTCCCATCTCTCCAATATACTGATTGAATAAATTGAAATTGAAAAAAAATTACATTGTTCTTGATGTCAGATTTCGTCAATAAGAGTCATATTCTCTACGCCAACACATTTACAATAGCATTCCCTTCATAGAGAAGCTTCTCAAGAAAAAAAGGATCTCTGTGGTACACTTCGTAGGGATTGAATGGGTGTGCCAAAAGAGGTTGAAGCATAAATTTCCTGGATCACAAGCGATCCTGGAACACATTAGAATATCATACCAACATTGTTATGTTAAGTAATTAACATGAAATGGAATAATTCTTTCATTTCAACAGGCCTATTGAAATGCCCATTTGAGCTTAATGAAAGCGTATTCCACTGGTGTGCCATGGTGCGGCTTTGTAAAGCGAGGCGTGTGCCACCGGTGTCCCATCACGTCTAAATCTAAAATACCCATTGGACACATTGTTGTGAACGTATTAAAAGAAGAATGTTTTTATTTATTTATTTATTCGTAAGACGCCAATCGTCAAGATATGGGCGAATATGGATTTCGACTGAGTGTGATAAGTGTAGATAAGCGAATGTAGTCATTGTTACAAACTAAGGCCGACTATTCCTTAGAAAGTGTCATTAATTAATAGCCCAATGACAAATGAACAGCCGGTGGTTATCAGTTGATCCTTCTCAAAATGTATTGACTCTGATTGGGATCGAACTGACAACCTTTAGCACATGAAGCTGGGATATTTAAAACATGTTTGTTTTATGAATATTGGTTTTGGTTTACAGAAGTTGTGAAAAATTAAAGACTATAAATCATTGAAACTGATCATGCTGAATGTCTTTTGCATATATTTTTACTTTAATAAACATGGGTTGCCTAATTAAAATGCTGTTACAAAGTTACATTTGACAATACGTACAAAACTCTACATACAATATATTTTCTTATTAATGAAAAAATATGAGCACAATTTAGTAGCTACTGTTTTTATCGTTTGTCTCCGAAATGAGTCAATGGAATGCTAAGTTAGCGTCAGTATATTTTAAATATATTTTTGTTGTTATATTTTTATCTAATGTTCCTTAGTCAAATTAATTTAATTGGAAATAACTAATGTGTACAAATAGAGATATAAACCATGAACCATCCTACAGTGTTGTATATAAGTTTAAAACGAATTAATTATAAAATTATACTGTTTAAAACATATGGTACGGTACTAATTTAGGGCAAGGTAAATGTATGTTACTTGAACATACACGTTGTCAGAGTATTACCTTGAAAGAATAAAAAGTATAAGTTTTGAGAGACGTAAACCGTTTATGTCATTTCCAGTGACTTCCGCCGGGCGTTTCTGCCTTCCGTCCATTCCCACGGTGAGGTTAGTAGTCTGTATTTGTACATGTGCTTTGCTCTGCTCAATTACTTCATGAGAGATCAGTTTTTTTTACTGTTTGTGTCTTGTGTACATTTATTAATTGTGTCTTGTGTACACTATAAAAAGTAAAACGAAAAACATAGTGTTTGCAATTTACAATCAGCTGAATGATCTTGTCGCTACAAAGCGTAATGCAACAATACAAGAAGGTTTTGGATATACTCAATGAGCTACTTCCCTTCTTATGAAAATTCTTAATAAAATTGTAATAAGAATATCTCTATATGGTATTTCAACTTGGTGATATGAAATGTTTAAATTTTCAATTTACAGCTGTCTTATTATAATAATGTTTATTACTTATGCATAATGAAAGTTAAAAAGTCTAGATGTACTTTTTTTGTCATTGGGCCTCACTGACAAGTTTTAAAACTTAGCGAGGCCAAATTAAGGGATTAATTATTGTTAATGGTTTTAGTATATGAAAATAGGTATAATAAGTCTAGGCTTATGTTTTATTATTTTGTGTTATCAAATGTAGTAAGCCTACTTAGTATGGTACCGAAATATTGGTGAAAGTGGTATGGTATAACTCACTTATTTCTGGACCGATTCTTATGAAATTTTACCGTGTTATGTATATTTATATGATAATTAGGATTTTTATGTTAATTCTGTGGTAGCTCTACTTTTTAGAACTGTTGTTACGCTTGGGTAGTGAGGAATGGCGTGGTAGAGGGGATAACGTGTCCTGGCCTTGAGCCGCTGATTGAAAATGAATGCACTCTAGTAGAATCATATTATGAAGAGTTTGTAATAGAATCTGTTGATAGAGGCAAACATACAACAGGCATATTCATGGATATATATCAAAGGCATTTCACAGTGTAAAACACTACACGCTCATTAAAAAATTACAAACGTTTGGACTATCAAAAAATGCTATTAGTTGGTTTGAATCTTACCTCTGTGATACATCCCAGTATGTGGAATTAACTCACAGAACAGACAATAAGATTACTAAAATGACATCAAATTGTGAAAAGGTTAAATTTGGAGTCCTCAAGGGTCTATCTTGGGGCCTTTACTTTTCTTATACCATTTAAATGATATAAAAAAAACACTCACATTTCAGCCATTTAGCGAGCTTTGCCTTACGCAGATGATTCTAACTTATTGTTGTCTACTGAAACATTAGAACAAGCAGAACTGTGTGCTTTTCTAGAATTAAATAGGTTAGACAACTTCTTAAAAAAACAAAATTTATTTCTGAATGGTATATGGCTGCACTCATACACCCATACACGCACAGTGGTATTGACCCACCCGCCCACCCATACACGTACAGTGGTATTGACCCACCCGCCCACCCATACACGTACAGTGGTGTTGACCCACCCGCCCACCCATACACGCACAGTGGTATTGACCCACCCGCCCACCCATACACGCACAGTGGTATTGACCCACCCGCCCACCCATACACGTACAGTGGTATTGAGTAATGGTAATAAGGCATATTGCATACAATTTAAGGCAGAAAAAATAAAATATTAAGTAAACCAAAAATGTAAACTAATAAAAAAACATTAATTACTGAACAAATATACTAGAGACAAATAACAATTGAAAAACACAACCTGTTCACCATTAACCACAATTCTGATGGGATTGCGACATCACTATTGTGCTTCCCATTAGCTTTCCTTAATGGAAACTAACGCCCTGTGCAATTTCGGACATCACGATTGTCCATTACCAGATGCAACAATCTCCATGTCACATCCAGATAAATAGCATCACCATATGGCAATTGTGTTTAAGTCGGGAAGTCAAAATCAGTAAATGTTCACATAAAACTTGTATACTAGCATGTAGTGTACTATAGTGCTTTTTTTCTTCTTTATAAATTTATAAAGAATTTTTATTTTTTATTTTATATAACTTATTATTACACATTATAGGTTAAAAATAAATAGGTTTTTAAATTTTTTTTAAAAGGTACTATTTTAAATAACAAATTTCACTTTCAAGAAATTTATAATTTTAAAATAGTCTTCATAACCTAAAATACAAAAACCACCATGTGGCGTCATTAGTTCAGATTAAAATAATCGTTATTTAAGTTGTCAAATATCCAATTTATTTATTTTAAATAATCAGGTGTTAAGCTCTGCTACCACCTGCGGTGGATGCTGAAGCCCAACGGTTCGTAAAGTGCTTTAAATACGAAACACGAATGGAAGCCAACGATTAACAATTTATGTGATAGAGGTCCTGGATCCAAACCTGACTATCTCGGCAGCCAGCCAGCTTTGTTTTCGTTAATTGTTAGAATAAAAACTGATAAATTTAAATCATGATAAAAGAGAAGTGAGACTCTACATTATTTAATAATAAAACTTACTAGACTTATCATTACAGTGTGGGGCGGCATTCTCTGGAAGCTGTAGATAACCTCACTTAAGCTATGGCCAGGGGTAGAGTGAACTTCTCATTCGAATGCCTTTCCATCACTCACACCATCACGCACGGCTCCAAGTATACAATTGTAGATGTTTGAATTTAAATTTCGCCCAAATACGTTATCCTTTAATTTTGCCCTCCCGCTAGCCAATTAATTACCGAATGGGGTTAATGTATACCTGAAGCGAATGTGCTTATATTTTATTTAATTAAACCTCTCACATCATTTCCCTGACTTCAGTGGTCATCCTGCCACCATTACCGTTGGATGTAAAACCCATTATAGCGGTGAATTCAAAAGACGATGCGCCACAAAAATGTTAACTTCGGATCAACATTACTTATACTTAGAACACCTTATGCTACCTTTCCATGTTACCACGAAGCTTCAAGCAGTCAAGGCTGCAACGTGGAAGTTTGGTCCATTGTTTCGAGGGACTTCCCCTTTGTATGTATCTACAAAATTGCTCCTGTACACATCCATCATCAGACCCAGTGTTCTCTAAGGAGCCTCTGTCTGGTACACTCTTGCCCACCCCCACCAACAATAAGAAGTTGGAGAGTTTCCAGGCAGCCATTCTGCGACGGACCACTTACTCGCCTGGATTCGTATGAAACTGTGTCATTGCGACACAAACTGGTCTTCCTACTGTTGGTTGGTGACTTAGTACACTCCGTGGCTAAGACGATGTATGATGTAGTGGAGAAGTTTCAGTGGGATCATATCATATTGTTGGCTACCAGTGTAGGACCTCCACAGATAGTGTACCCTAGAGAAAGGGTCTTCTGGATGACCCTCCATAGTTTTCACTCCTTTTTTTATTCATCTACTTGTTCATTTTGTCATGTCTGCCTTCCATACATCGTATGTCTTTCTAATTTATCTGTTTGTGTCTGTGCTTTTTAGCACTATTTCCTTTTTCATATAAATATTCATTTTTTAAATGCTTCTTTCATTGGCACAAAATCATTTTCAATGCTGATGCACCAAGCTGCATTGCTGATGCACCAATGCTGGATTCCCAAATGGGAAGTCCCAAACATCTGAACTTGAATTCTGAACTACTTCAAACACCTTAACCTAACCCTAGACGTTGGTTTTGTGGGGATTGTTTTAACAGGTTTCTTAAACCCTCCCCAAGGCGAGCCTCAGCTACTGGGCGGGTCACAGGTGGCGGATAGCGAACGTTCCACCTTGTCTTTGACGGGGTGGACAACTGCGAATAAGGAGCAACCCCAATTCGGACTGAAGTCCGCAGGAGCAGCTGAGGTATGCAGCTGACAGGAGTAGTGACCCCGCGGACCTTGAACTCAGCACCACATTCAACACATACAAGTACATGACAATGTTTCAAGGGCTAGAAGTAGGAATGGAGCTGCCAAACTGCGGGTACCATGACCCTGGGACTCTTGAGGGTACAGTTATTAAAACCGGGATGGCACACCGGGCTGCCAGATAGTACAGGGGCCCGACCTGGCCTCACCAGCATGGGGTGGCTGCCCTATCAACTGGCGAAAATCCCGATCCTGTCTACATTGCCAGTTAGTGATTGGATGGGACCATGTAGACGGGCTAGGGGGGCACTTCTGAGACCACAGGGGCCCTCGGGGACATGGATATGCTCGTGGGGAGGTGGCAAAAGGAATATGGATGGCCCTTGGGACAACAACACTGACACACACACACACTACACATATATAAATTCTTATAGAAACAATGAGTACAAAGAAAGAAGAAAACGTTTTAAACGTGCCAGAGGAGATGGAGCAGTCCAGCTCAGAGGTGCAGGCAGACAAGGGCAGAGAGTTTTCTGACCCTGCCCAGTCTGGTGGCATTAGGACCACGCATAAGGTCTTTGAGGCCTTTGTGCGTGAGTCCCAGCCTTATATGGATGAGGATGAAGAGTTTTTCTCATCCTCTCCACACTCGGAGAAACTGTCTGACAGACTGGATCTAATTCCTAAAGGCCAGATTCGATCTGGATTGGATCTTGAGGAGAGAGTGGCATTCCTTACGGAGGCCGTTATCACCTCTTATGAGAACAACTGCCCTTTGATGGTACAAAGGGATGCTCGTAGCCGGAGATGGTCTCACGAATTGGAGGACCATCGAAGGAGAACCAGAAGGCTCCTTGGTAAGGCCAACAGATCCGGTAGTGATGCTGACTGGTTGGCCTACTGGGAGTCGCAAAGGAATTATAGACGAGAGGTGCATAGATTCTCCAGGAAATCCTGGAGAGACTTTTGTACCTCTATAGAGAAGGCTACACAAAGTGCTGGCTAAGGACCCTGGGGGAAGACTGGGACCCCTCATTAAAGACGATGGGGAGTGGACCAGATCTGAAGAAGAGACTTTGCAACTTTTATTTGGCCCACTTTTATTGATATTTTTTTATTTTTTGAACTTTTATTGGTGGGGTGCAGTCTTTAAGACCGAAAAGTTTTTTTTTTTTTTTAAGGAGAGGCCGATCTCCTCCTTAACCTTACTCTGACCATTCCCCATAGACCATTGATCTGTGCGAGGAACTTATTCAGACAGAGTAAGGAGGCGAACCTGTACAGTACAAGGTGAATATTACTGATAAATCTTCCAGTCCAGGCCGGATTCAAACCAGCGCTATCTCTAACCCAAGCTTAAAGTCCTGACGCCTTAGACCACTCGGCCACCGGCTCGCCCAAATAAAAAAAAACTGTCCGTCATTTGATAGGAAATAAGGGTATTAAAGGATAGGAATAAGAAGAGAGCGTGGTATGACATAAACATGAGATGTCCTTGTTTGTTTACATGTGCAAAAAAATAACGCCACTGTGCTAAAACTGTAATAATATATACAGTAATAACTTGTTCATATATCTTTAAGATAACCTATTCACATACGTAAATATACCCATTCAAAGACATAAATTGCATTTTATCATGTATTTATTTGTAAACTATCTAACCACAAAAATAAACTAAAATAACTAGGAGTAAACTGTAATGATCGAGGGATTTACAGACTAAACGAGCCTCCATACCCTAACCGTATAGTGGTAATGACCCACCCACCCACCCACATAATACCACTGTACGTGTTTGAGTGGGCAGGTGGGTCAATACCACTGTACGTGTATTGGTGGGCGGGTGGGCCAATACCACTGTTTGTGTGTGAGTGGTTGGGTGGACCAATACCACTGTATGTGTATAGGTGGACGGGTTGGCCAATACCACTGTATGTGTATGGGAGGGTGGATGGGCCAGTACCACTGTATGTGTATGGGTGGGTCAATACAACTGTATATGTATGGGTAGGTGGGTGGGCCTGGGTGGGGAAGAGACTCACGTTCCGGGATCGGTCGAGGAACCGGTGGCGAGCCCCCTCATCTCGGTGAGGCGGGCTTGCACCGGGGCATCGTTCGCGGACTGTAATGAGGCAAAGAAGGTTGTTACAGAACAAAAGATCAAGTGGGCAGTTGAGTGCTTCGCCCCCTTCAAGAGTGCGGGGCAGGATGGCATGCTGCCTATGCTCATGCAGAGGGGCTTGGAGTCGCTCCTACTACATCTGACCCTTATATGCAGGGCTTCACTTGCCTTAGGTTTCATTACAAGGCTGTGGAGGACTGCAAAAGTGGTCAACATCCCCAAATCTGGAACATTTCAGGCCTAAAGATTTCATACCGATCAACCTCATGTCTTTTCTGCTAAAGACACTGGAGAGGTTGGTCGATAGGCATATGAAGGGCGGGGTATTGAGAGATAATCTGCTCCGTACAAATCAAAACGCATACATGGCTGGGAGATCTGCTAAGTCGGCTCTCCATCGACTCGTTACGAGGAGACGATTTGGCAGAAGGAGCCAGCCATGGGTGTCTTTACGGACATAGAGGGGGCATTTAACATCTCCCTAAGTCTATGATCACTGCTGTCGCTAGGATGGGCACCAGCGGTACCATTACCAGATGGATCGAGGCCTACCTTCGCAGCAGGATGGTTCAGGCAATACTGAACGACGTGACGGTTCAGGTTGTAGTCGGTAGTGGTTGTCCTCAAGGGGCCATCCTTTCCCCTCTCCTGTGGTCCCTAGTGGTTGATGAACTTCTAAGGGCACTTAATGGGATGGGGGTATATACTCAGGCATACGCAGACGATGTGTGCATACTGGGCATTGGTAAGTTTGTCAGCACAGTGTCGGACATTGTCCAGCCTGCCTTGAGATTCTTAGAAAGGTGGTGTAGAGATAAGGGGCTTCCTGTTAATCCTAACAAGACAGAACTTATACTCTTTACTAGGAGGAAGAGGCTGGATGGCCTATACATGCCCACTATGGTCAATATGGAGCTAAGAGCTACAAGGTCGGTTAAGTATCTGGGGGTCATCCTGGACGCTAAACTGAACTGGCTCAAGCACCTACAGGAAAAAGCCAGGAAATTCAGAATGGCTTTTTGGGCTTGCAAGAGGGCCATTGGGACAACGTGGGGCCTTAAACCAAAGACGGCTTATTGGCTATACACAAGTGTACTTCGGCCCTCTTTATGTTATGCGGCTGTTATCTGGCGGTCGGCCATTGCACAAAACAGTGCTAGGCTAACATTAGATAGATGCCAGAGAATGGCGTGCCTGGGAATTACAGGCACGATTAGAACAACCCCATTGGCGGCAATGGAGGTCATTATTGGGTTCTGCCCTATGGACCTGTTTATAAAAGGGGATGTTTGTATAGCGGCCTTTAGAATTAGGACGACTGGTGGCTGGGTTGCCTGGCCAACCAGGACTTCATGGCGAAATACTATCTAGGGACATTGGTCTGGACCCGTTGCTTGTGATGGGAACAGACACAATGACACCTAGGTACAGATTTGACAGGCAAGTCAGGGCTTTCTTCCAAGCAGAGACAAGTGGATGGGGAATACCGAGCCTGTACAAGTCAAAGGAAGTGTCTGGTTTACGGACGGCTCATTTATAGAAGGTGGTGCGAGTGCTGGGGCGAACAGGAGGGGAGCATGGAAAGTTCTGTCTGTATCTCTCGGAGCCCATGCTACCGTCTTCCAAGCGGAGATGATGGCAATCATGACAGCAGCACAGGAAGAAATGCGTCTAGGTGGCTTCGGAGGAGTTGTCTCCATCTGATCAGATAGTCAGGCGGTGATAAAGGCGATCATGGTGCCCAGACCAGCTCTAAGTTGGTATGGGAGTGCCAGGGGATCCTAGAGACCCTTTGTCAGCGTAAACAGGTGAGACTCATATGGGTCTCTGGGCATGCTGGCATCGATGGAAATGAGAGCTAATGCACTGGCTATGAGAGGGGCAAAATGCCCTCTTCTGGGACCGGAGCCGGCCCTTGGCATTCCTTTCCAAAAGGTCAAGAGAAGAATTGATTGATGGACCTCTGAGGAACACGCTGGTAGATGGAGGACCGAGTCCGGGCTTAGGCGGTCTCGTGCACTCATCCAAGGACCGGATTGCAGTTACAGTCGAGCTTTGCTGAGCTGCGACCAGGCTAGGTGAGGGACTGCTGACCGGACATAATCTCCTTCATAGACACATGAAGATTATGGGCCTAACAGAGGATCCCACATGTAGGCTCTGTGAAGAAGAAGAAGAAGAGGAGAGCTCAATACACATCTTGTGACATTGTACATTGTGTCCTCTCATCTCTTAGGGACAGGACTCTGGGTGCCGCTTTTCTGGAACCAGAGGATATCAGACGGGCTACACTCGGGGAGACCCTGTCCTTCATAAGGGGGACTGCTCTTTTGTGACACTGTTGCCAGGCTCTGTGCGCAAAGGGCCACTGAGACTGAGGTTAGGCACGGTGGGCTTGGTTAAAGGACCACAACCCGGTGTATTCAACTAACTAACAGGTAAGGCCTCGCTACACGATGCGGCGTCCGTGCCACACGCTGTGCATTTGCCTTTAGTTACATATAGACTTACTATAAGTAGAATAGAATAGAAATTTCTTTATTTTGAAAATTAATTATATAATTAATTTACAAAAAAAGGCGAAGTTAGGGCCACATGGCTCTTTCTTACACTTACAAGTAGGCCCTACTACTGTCTACCTCCGACTTGATTGCGTGCGAGGGGACACAGGGGTGAGGGGGAGTGTTAACCCCACCAGTGCGCCAAACCGGTTGTTGCCTAGCAACCCGCCGTATTACTCATACTGACTTTGTACGGCGCAGCTCTCGTGACCAGCTGTGCAGTCAACGCCAGTATATCGAACTAAGATCACCTGTCGACGTATGTGTTTTACTGTCATTTTTAACTGTCATTTTACAGATGTAACAAAGTTAACCATATAATTTATTTTGAAACTTTAATGTAATAGCGGCAATAAATACTAATTTAATATAGGCCTTTTATAAACCTCGTTGATGATGTTATTTTTATGTTTGACTTGAGTTGTTTTGATAATAAATAAATACATTATTTATTTATTATCAATCATGATGATAACTGTGGAAGAAACTAATACATTTGTTCATTTGGTAAATGGTGGTGGTAATTTGGTCATGACTCATGAGTGAGTGTGGTCTTGCAGATGTTTTCAGTATGGCTCATAGAATGGTATGAGTTGTTTGAGGGGAAGCGCTCGACCAATGGCAGACGCATTCCTCTCACACGCATTCAAGTCGGAGGTAGACAGTATCAATGATTACCCCTATTTGTTGGGACTGGATATTATGTAATTTTTGTCTTTGCTGGGAAGTGTTTCTTACATTGTTCGCTGAGTGGTTCATGCTACGAATTAATTTTTTGCAGGGCCCAAAGCGGTGCCTTGTTTGCGTAGAACTGCCGCTGCATTTTAGAGAACAACTATGGCCACTCACCGGCTCACCCTCACCTGGGCCAATTCTACAGTCAAAAAATTATAGATTGTACTGAAAATACTTATACCTACTTAAGTAACAAAAGGATATGAATGGCATTAGCAGCCTGCCATCATGATACATTTCAAAATCAGATGTCTAAAAATAAACATATCGTAGATTTTAGTAATGACTAAGATTTTGTAAGGCTTTAAGTTGGTTTAAAAGTGCTTTAAAACACACCAATTTGCACTAAAATTTCAAAAATTTCCCTGGAGTGCCCTAAATCTTTAGTAATAACATTTAAAATTATAAATGTCACAGATTTATTATTTTTTTTAAGGGAGACAATGGAAAGGAAGAGGCAGAAGAAGAAAAAAACGGAAACAGGAAATGAATACAGAAAAGAAAAATACGCTAGACAGAGGGAAATGGTCGCTCAAAACTTGCCCAAGATAAGAGTTTTTATGGTCATGGTCTTAAGCCTGGTTGTTCTTTCGATGCTGATGGGGAATCTGGGCAACCTGCCAAAAACTTTGAACTCTTTTAAAGGAAAATACTATTGTGGCCAAGGATGAAGAGGGAAAAGACTCTCAAGTAGATTTGTTAGCTTCTGAAGTGGTACAGACATGCGCATCGGCATCAGGAACAGACAAGGCTAATAACATTGGTTATGGACTTAATGGACGCCCATTGACTCATAGCAATACTGAAAATGAAGTGTCATTGACTATACAGTGTCAAAAAAATGAAGTGTTACACTTGAACAATGACAAGTATTTTAAAAAAACAAGTCAGACAGGCTCGGACAATTATCTTTCTTCCGATTTCATCCTGTTCAGTCTGACAATTCTTCCAAACGTCTGCCTTTTAGTGAAAGTATATTCAACGTAGATATTGATGGTGAAAATTTCAAAGGCAATTAGCTTACATATAACACTAGTACAAACAATTGTTTTGCAGTGTTTGTTTGGTTTTTACGGACGGTTTGTCAGTTTTATGTCAGGGATTTGACCGTTATAGTCATTAAACACAATCTGTACTTTTACATGAAATTTCAGTGGCTCACAGAGATTTGGTTAAGGCTAAAGTTGCGCACAACAACGGATCTACCATTGATAAGTAAACTTTTGAGAGAAAAAATAAGTATTTGATCGAAGTCAAGTGGGGTCTACAGTTATAGATGATATTAAACTTATAAGCAAACAAGGCCTTACTTACAGGGCATCAGAAGAAAGTGCTTATACCCTTGACAACCATTCACTAAACCATGGACATTTTTTGGAAACGATTATTCTTCTGTGTAACTACAACAGCAACTTAGAAAAGCATGTGAAAAAACTATTCAAATGAGTAAAGTTACATTAAAATCCACATATGATGATGATGTTTCTAAATAAAAAGCAAGAGGAAGGGGTTATCAGATAAAATTTACAAGCAAAACCACTGTTAATATAATAATGAACATTATAAAATCTTTGATCAAGTCAATATTGCTGATAAAGTGAAGGAAGCTAAATCAAACTCGGTTCTAATGGATACAACTACAGATGTTTCTGGTTTTGATCAGTGCGTAATTGTACTGAGATAAGTTTTAGAAACAGAGGTAGAAGAGAGAATCTTAGGCCTAAAGTGTGTGCAGTCATCAACGGGAGAAAGTCTGGTCAACACGCTTACTGAAATGATATCAACAACTCTGTTGCCAACTCAATCGATGGAGCTGCAAATATGAGTGGACAATACAAGGCGTTTCAGCCAGACTTGAAGAGCAAATCCGAAACCACATCCATACGTGGTGCTATGCTCATTCATTAAACTTGGTTATGGTAGTAGACACATCACAAGTCATAACAGCTTCGATTCTCTTTTTGGTTTACAGGAGCAAACTCAAGTGTTTGTAAAGGAATCCCACAAGAGACTAGATATTTATCTGGAGCAATATCTAAGTTTTAGGTTAGGTTCGATTGGAACAACTAGATGGAGATCCAAGAGTGACGTCACTTCCAAAATTGTTGGCTATTACAAGAACTGGGTGAATTTAGTGGGAGATAAAGAAAAATAGGCCTAAAACTGTGTACATAGAATTAATCATTTCTCTTTCTGTCGTGGCACACACCCCAGATTTGAGCTCCAAAACAAGAAATGAATCAAACAGTCTCCTTCAAAAGTTTTTGACATCTGAAACAATTCTTACTGCAATGTTTTTGATTATTTTCAAATCAATAACAACTTTGTCAGACTATCTTCAAACGAAGAATCTTGATTATGCACAGGCCCGGAATTTGATTCCATCAGCTCAAGATAGTCTTAACAAGTCTTAGTTAACAAAGACAAGCTCCAAGAAGAACTGGAATGATTTATTGGAAGCAATTTGAGCTTAAAAGATCACTATCAGTTTTGTACACTGAAAAACTTAAAGATGTTAAAGAGTTAGTGATAATCTAGCTAAAGGTATGTTGAGAGACTGACTGATTCTTGTGTTGTGGCTATGGAAGTCCGATCATAACATGAGGTTACTCAAATTTAAGATATCTAAAGTTCTGTCATTAAGTATGCGGAACTTGATAAATTCGTCTATGCAATTAGAGAAGACATCAGGTATTTTTAACCAGAGACCACCATGGTCAGACAACGCTAATTTTATTCTATCTGTTTCTAAGATTCTATTATCAAAATTGGTAATTATGTTGTCAAGCCAAGCATTGAGTCTTGTAGGTTTCTTATTGAGCCAATAACAATTAAATGTGTTTAAAAGGTCACTAACAATTTTTTTTTCTCTTCCCTGATATCTATATTTATGTCAGAGGTAATAATAATATTATAATTTTTATATTTAAACATGAATGTAAGCAATGATTCAATTTGTTTCATAAATACTTCCTCCTTAGATGATGTCACTCTATAAATGATAGTATTATTATTTTCAATGATTTAAATAGAAGTCCTACTGACTCAAATACATTCTCAATACAAAATTTCTCAATGTTAATTATTGAATGGGATATAACTAAATCTTTTTTAATATAAATTGAGCCAACTGTACAATTTGTTTTATCCAACTATAATTGTAATTCGTTTAATTTATTTTTCAAAGATAGAATATTAACTTGTAACAGTAAATAATCTTTTCTGTTGCAAGATGGTATTTTGTTTACTATTTCTGATCTAAATTTAGGTGTTTTTATTTGGAACTCTGCAATGCATATAATAGCTCCCTGGTACTATTGGAGGTCATGGTGAAAGTTAATGGTGTTACCACAGTTGACACTTCACCCTCTTTGAGAAGCTCCGAGTAACAGTCTGTGCTTTGATGATGTGTGTTCATATTTCCTCATGGCTTCAGCAGGCTCCATATTTGAACTATTAGTGTGTAGATGCTGAAGTTTGGAATAAATGGCCAGTTTTATATTACTGACAAACTGTTGGTAGGTCATATTTCTGTGCTGCTGATAAAAATTTTTCGTTATAGGTAATGATATTGACTGAGGCACCAGTGGCCAAATGGAATTATATTATATTCTGAGCAAAGTGCTTGATGTAAACTTTGTCTCGCATACAGCCCATAACAGAACAAATAAGATGTTTCAATCAGCTTTTTTTAAAATCTGAGATTAAATCATTAAATGCTGTGTCATCGTCAACTTTGCTTGGTTTTAGAAAGTACTTGGGCTTTGTAACCAGTCCATACATTGTTGCGTTATTTTTAGTCTTCTGACAAGTTGGGTGTTGAGACAAAAAGTGTGAGATATTAGGCTTCCCAAAGGTGACTGGAGGTGACTGCAACACCTGCACTCATGTTTTTGTTATCGTGTATGTTAGCTGAAATGCAATGGGCAAATGCGATATATTTGTCAAAACTGTAACTTTGTATAGCATTTTCCATATTTCCTTCTTTAACATTTACTTGAGGTAGTTTTGAGGGATTAAGTCTTATTGTTGTGTGCAAGGTGAGTGCAGAGCATAGTTCTTCCATCCCAAGTCTATTCATGTGTAATCTATGCCTAGAGTGAAATGATCCCGTTATAGTAAATCATTGATAGAAACAATCGAAAAAATTTGATTTTTTTTCTACCCAGCTGCACAGAGAAGTTTATGTCTGAAATTTTCTTATAATACTCTGGTTGATTATAAGGAAAGTCATGTCTCTGCGGTATTGTCGTAATTGTAACCTAGTTCAGTTGTCGTAATTGATATCACCTAGTTTGTCTTAAAGGTTTTGTAAAAGATTGTTCAAACTAGTTTCCTCCTTGCTAACACTGTTTGTACCTCCAACAATTACAATGGCATCATTTTTATTGGAATGTAGGGTTTCCCATACTTCCTCAATTTGTTTATAGATATAAGACAGTGGAGCTCCAGGGTGAACATTTCCGGTTATTTTGGCTTCTGAATGGAGAATCATGGTTTGTAGAAGGGAAACACAGCCCTTAGTATGGCTGTCCCAAATATAAAAATTCTTAACTCTGTAGAACTCTTTTGCCGCTGAAATTCATAAGTAATATCAGCTTTTTTTTTACCCTTTTGTTTTGTTTGACTCGTTAATTTTTTTGTTTTGTGTTGTTGTGACCTTCACAGTTTAATACAGTGTTTTCCTCAGAGTCAACATCTTCAATTAACAAATCAAATCTGTTTTGACAATTTAGAAAACTGTTACTCTTAACTGATTTACGAGGTTTGCCAGACTTAACTTTAATCCATGGATAATTTGTTTGTGAGGATGAAGCTCTGAATGTTGTTGCTGTATGTAATGCCTCTTCAGTGATATTAGTAGATCTGTTTGACAATATTTTAGGTTTAAACATAATTTCTTTTATTGTTGTTGCACTCAGACTTAAATATTTACCATTGTGCAATAGTAATGCAAGTTGAGCTCGTTTAGTGAAAATGTCACTTTCTTTTACTTCAGAGACGTGTGTACCCAACTGTAACACCATGTTACACATATCCCCACTCAATATATGTTGGACTAGGATATCGGTAAAGAGCACTTAGTAGACACTACAATCAACCATATTGGTCTGCTGAGGCACGAGTATTACTTGTATTGGTAAGCCCTTGCTTGTTTCACAAATGTAGAGGAAATGATTATTATGAATCACTTGCTCTTAAAATAGTTGAAAATAAAAGTTGTTGAAAATAAAAGTTACGAAAAAGTCTGTAAAAGGATTTTCAAAAGAAACAAAAAATACGATGACGGAGAAGCTGAAAAGCTTGAACTTGATGGTAGAGGATATTTTTAAATCAATACCTTTTTAGTCATAACTGATCAGTTCATAGTTGAATTTAAAAGAAGATGAGTATCAAGATAAATTTAATTTCCTGACACAAATCGTAAAATCTTCAGGAAAAGTAGAAGAAAGTATTTTGAGATCGAAAAGCTCAAAATCTCTTACAAACTTACCGAAATGATCTTGGAGATGACTTCTTTGGTGAGTGCTGCCATTTTCAAGCATACTATGCAGTATCTGGTGAGAAGATTGAAGATACCTTGTTGATAGGCATTTCAACTTACCTCAGGTTGTTTGAATATCTATATTGAAGAACCTCTTCAAGATATCTACCCGAATATTGACATAGTGTTACGAATTTGTCTTTCGATTCCGGTTACAAACTGATCTGGTGAAAGAAGTTTTTCTTGCTTAAAGAGGGTGAAAAACTATTTGAGATCAACTATTAATGAAGATAAATTGAGCGCTTTGTCCATTTTGTGTATAGAATCTGAAATTACCGCAAAGATAGATTACAGCATAGTGATAGAAGACTTTGCTCAGAAGAAGGCTCGGAGGAAAGTATTTTAGATGGAGACTGAAGAAATAATGAAGGACTTATTTCCTATTACTATTCATTAGATACTAAATGTCATGTGAAAAAATAATTGTAAAAAATACAATTACACAACAATTTTTATTGTATGTTATCCATTTTTGATTAATCCCTTTTAGGAGTTGAGTATTTTAAGATAATATACACAACAAATCATATTATTTACATATTTCAAATGTTGTAATTATAAAATAAGTAAATTGTTCCTCTGGAAGTTCGATAAAAGCGAAAACATAAACTTTACCACTAATAGTTCTACAATAAAAATTGCGATACAGATGTAGAGAAAATAATTTAACCCTTAGTAAGTCGCGCCTCTCATTGTACCGTAATGGGTCGCGTGGTGTACAAAAGACCGCAATGCTCATTTTAACCTGTTTAACCTAATAAATGTCAATCATTTATAAATATTTCATTTAATTAATAGAAATAATGATATAGGAAGTGATTTAAACAAAATATCTCAGTTTTTAATAATGCATTTATTAAAGAAACTATAACCATAAGCATATAATAAGTGTTTAAATTTAGTTTACTGCAATTTGTAGATGAATGAAAAGTATCAATATCAATTTAATAAGAAAAAAACCCACTAAAACAATACTGTTTATATATTTACAAATGTATACTGAAAGTTTTAAAAATAGAGTTGTTTATTACATATTTAAATAATAAACCCATTACTTTGTCTATTGTCGCGTGGAGTACAATAGACCGCACCACTCACAGATCGATACGCCCACAGCAGTGGCCTTGACTAAACTGGCTCTTCTTTGTTGTGGGGGTGGAGGGGAAGGTGGGGGAGGATATGCCGGGTGGAGGGGATCAGAGGAGTTACCGCAACAAATTTACACGAATAAATATAATTCTTGCGGAGGTTTGTACACCGCGCGACTTATTAAGGGTTAAAAATAGTAGTTCTAATGATTCATTTTTTAAATAAACTTATATTTTTACTTGATAATATATTCAAATACGGTTCCTATTCTATATATCTCTTATTACCAAAATTGTACTTAGGAGACAAACATAATGAGTTGTTGGAGAGGGGGGGGACAGAACCCGGCCGGTCTAAGGGTGGCAGGAAGCTAAATGCAGCCCTGAGTATACTAATTTAGCAATTCCTTTAGGCTAATAACTTCCCATTGGTTAAACCAAATTTCATTATCAACTAAATAATGATCTTTTTAATGATTAGTCTGTACCCTATAATAGTTTAAAGCCTCGATTTTAGTAATGTTAAGTTATATTATACAAGACTCACCAAACTGTTGTTGAATTTCTGGATCACTGCCAACAGGCTGATCTGAAGGGACACTATCCAAATTAATCTCTTCGTTAAAGGTGTTTTGATCAGTATCTTCAGAAACTTCAAATGGTTTGATGACCTTGTCATTGTTCTTAACATTAATCTTGGAGTCTACTGATGCAGCTTTTCCTACAGAATTTGAATTAATTTCTTCAGCAGGGAAGATAGACGTATCCTTTTCATTTTGCTTGTCTTCAATATTCTCAGGACGTTGGATCACAAAACCATTATTAGAAGTGTCTGAAGACGTGTTCACAGCTGACTTTGCAGACTCTATTGGTGGGGTAGTTTTATCTTTCTTTTCATTAACAATTATTGGTGAATTACTTTTTCCTGGATTCCCTACTATTGATTGTTTGGTAGAATTTAATCCTACGTTTGAATATTCTGGTTCAAAAGGACTTAGTTGTTCAAGATGACTTAGATTTATAGATCCAGAAGCAAGATCTGTAGTTTTTAGCGCACTTGTTAAGGATTTCTGAATTTCATCATTAGTTATCTCAGGTAATTCATCGTGTTCTTCAACTTTTTTCATTGTTTCCGATTTCAACACATTTTTATTTGTGAGATTATCGACTGGAACTGGAAGAAAATAAAACACCATTTGAAAATTATGAGAATATACACTCAATTATATAACATGCAAAGATTTTTAAAAAAGATGCATAAAGCTCTGTTTTGATAATTCTTATGTTTTATTATCAATTCTTATTTTTAATGATAGTGTAGATAAATCGACAATTTCCATAGTCAAAACTAAACTAACATAGAAATTGGTACTACTGTTTACCTTTTTGCTGTATATAAGAGGTTTTGAGAATCATATTTTATAAACACAAAAAATACATAAGAAAAGGACAACATTTGAAAATACTCTGTGCATTAATACGCTGCCAACCTCAATGAAAGCTACACTATAGGCCTATAGAAGTTCTTGTAATTTAGGTGTTTGTTAGTCACTTCCTGTCAGTCTATTGTTAACAGCTATAAATCAAACAACTTAATTGAAAGATTTAGTGTCAGTTAAATATATGACTATTTCTTTAAAACAACAAATAATAGAATGTTAATTTACTTTAACAGATGTTGAGATGGATCGATAATCTTCCGTGAACTTTCATCGAGTAACCCAAACACGTACAGTGGTATTGACCCACCCACGTTCCTATACACGTAGTGTATTGACCCACCCGCCCGCCCAAACACGTACAGTGGTATTGAACCTTCATACTATGTTCAGGAAGTCTGGACAAGTTTATTTTGCTAAAAAAGGAAAATTTTAAATAACATTTGTATTATTCTTATATAATTAGCATTTAACTTTCAGTTATGAAGATAATCAATCTACAGTAGATCATTTAAAATGGCTAGTCATAGTAATGTCAGTCCTAAATTGCCCCCTTTCTGCATGGTGAACCCAGCTACTTAGGGATTTATTTCTTACTGTCTACACCAGTGGCATTTTTAACATTGTATTATAACGTTGTTGAGGGACAAAGGTCCAAACCCCTTTGGCAAATTTAAGTGGAACTCCCAGAGTTTTAACCCGTGACCCTCTGCATATGAAGCAGAAGTGCTAACCACTATGCTAGCAAGAGGCCTAAAGGGGAGATGAAGTGTTATGGATATTGTAGGCAATAGATTCTATGCATGGTCCTCTTAATACCAACATAGCGTCTGCTCAAAGGTTGCTATCAGCGTCGACACTAATAGAAAAGTCTCAGGTCCGAAGTCTTAACCACTGAGACACCACACCGGTAATTATTTTCTATCAATAATCCTAGGAAACAAATTATTTTAATCAAACTAATTTGCATGAAAAATGTCTTATTGAACATGCTTTTTTTATAACAGGGTAGGTATACTTTATTTTATAGTAAAACTACCAATTGAACGAATAAAACACTGATTTCTAGTGACTAATCTACCTTTTAACTAATTTACCACATCCTTCACAAGAATTTGAGACTCACATGTTTTTCTAGTTTATTTATTTATTCATAAGACGCCGATCGTCAAGATATGGGCGAATATGGATTTCGAATGAGTGTGATGAGTGTAGATGAACGAATGTAGTTATTGTTACAAACTAAGGCCGACTATTCCTTAGAAAGTGTAATTAATTAATAGCTCAATGACAAATGAACATCCGGTGATTATTAGCTGATCCTTCTCAAAATGTATTGACTCTGATTGGGATCGAACTGAGAACCTTTAGCACATGAAGCTGGGATTGAACCAACTATGCTACCGCCCAATTTAGTTTTAGGCCTTAGCCACAACTGGACATCCCTCTAACAAATTTATAATTTACAAATTAATTTTTGGTGGCTAGTCATTACTGATCCCGTTATTAGTATATTGGAGAGATAGGACATCAGCAAACTTACCTTAAAAGACAATTCTCTCTCTCTCTCTACTCACCTGAAGAAAATACCTGCGGTATTGAAAATTTGTGAGATTGTGTTTATTTTGTGTTTGTGACTACTACGGTACTCTGGTGTTAGTGAACTTGTCTTTTAAGGTAAGTTTGCTGATGTCCTATATCTCCAATATACTAATTCCTGGCCTACTGCCCTTTAACCTAACCTAAAAATGATCCCATTATTATAATCATCATGTATAAGAATAAGTTGACACTGAAAGTAATTTTTGTGTTATATAAAAAAATATATCTTCGTAGACATTAAACTTATTTTAGATAATGTTAAGCTAACCTTTTACAACCAAAAACCTATACATAGAATTTACTAGTTTGATGTTCAATCTCCAAAAACCATACCAGAGCCCAAAAAAGTGGTAACGGTACAGTCCATCTCCAAGAGCCTTAGTTAGACTGGGATGTTGATGCTCAACCGCCAAGAGCCAATATAAAAGCTCTTTAACCCTACTACTGGTACGCTGCGGAATTTCCGCAGTTTGTCTTATCTTAAAACTGGTAGACTGCGGAAATTCCGCAGTTTGACAGCACGCGACATAATCACTTGTCACAAAATAAACGTTAGCTGTATCGATATGATTCTTTCACCATTGTAATTATCGAAAGATACAGAATCCGATGGTATACATCGATTATTATTTCGATGTCTTTGCATCGATGTTACAAAGTGATGAAAAAGAAGAAACTTTGAAAGAAGCATCTGGGACCGGTCACCATTACTCCAAAGTAGACGCTGTCAGTCATTTGTTGTGTTGTTTTTGTTGTAGTTGTGTTGTAATTTGTTGTAAATATTCTCATATAACTATTCATATTATGTTAGAAAATACCATTATGGTAATTTTAAGACTAATTATAAGTCTGTAGATGTGATAGTCAATTATTTATGAATTTTTATTTACAATGATTTCCATGGTAACAAAATTTTAGGTTTATGTAGTAGTCACGGATATTATTATACAACTTTTTTATTCATAAACATATCTCTATATATTTTATATTTTCTAAAACTAGACAACATTTGCTACAAATTGGCTATCTTGGAATATAAAATTTATAAGTATTAAATAATTTTATAGGCATACCCCCACCCTTTTTTATTTTTACTAATGTATTTTTGTAAATTTCAAACGTCAGAAAAAAAACATACATATTTTATATGCACAATTTGCATGCTAATATGATTGCCTGGTTCATTGTGAGTGCAAGGATATATGATACAACCAGGTTTATTATATTTTGCTATTTTTTATGAATTTTATAAAAAATGTTAACGAAATGAGGAAAAACAGCCCGCCAGTTTAGGAAAATATAGCCGCCAGTAGTAGGGTTAAATTTTCATTATTTGCACAATGGTTTTTTAACATAATTTAATAAAATCAATTTGGTAGCTAGGCAAATTACAAATTTTTGTTGAGTAAAAAGACATTTGGATAAATTAAATTATGTTTGTATAACAATGTGAAGGTAAATAGTGTATTTTTAAAGCCAAAAAATAATTTTATTGAAAAACAAATTATAGCCTATATTCGTGTTCAGCATAAAAACATCAAAAATTAAAAAAAGCTGTTGGAAAACAAAATTTAAAAGAGTTATTTTTAACTATTAGATAAACACTAGTTCAAACCCTTTAACAGCTGAGTTTTTTATCAGCTGTCCACCCCCCCAGACCAGGTTTTTTAAGGAAAAATAGGTATTCAAACATATGTTTGTATTTAAGCCTTGAATAAACAAATAAAGTATTTTATTTGAAACTTTTAATTTTTTATGTTTTAAAGAGTGAAAGTTACCATATTTTATAAAAATAAACTTTACTTTTTAGGTACTTAATTAGGTAATAAAGCAATAAAATACAATAAATTAATAAAAACATATTTATTTTTAAAATGAACATACAGTAAGAGTACTTATAAAATGGTTGTTTATAATGTTACGAAACATTATAATTACTAAAAATCTAATTTTATTTGAAAAACTTACTCTAAAATTGATGAAGGTTGTGGTATTCAACCATTATTTATCATGTTTCCAGGGGAATACAATTTTTTCTTTTGTTTTGGAAGCTTGGTACAATGTAGGCCTAAGTATGTCATTGGTTTGGTCAAACCTTCCAATAGGCCTAAAAGTTACATTTCTGTTATTTATACTCCTACCTTCATCTAATATATCGGACATGCCCTCTGAAACAGTTGTAGGTCCATCTCCAGACGGGCCTGGAATAACGTTTTCATTTACTTCATTTATTGAAGAAAAATAAATCAAGAAGAAATGTCTGGAATAAAATCACTTTCACCGTTATCAGTTCACTTAAGTCATCACGACTAAAATACTCGTGGATTTCATCAACACGCAGTTTACATTTCGTCATTTCACTTTGTTTACATTCAGATACAACGCATTGGCGGCAAACAGCACAACAGAATTCGTGTCAGCTGGCGCGACTTAGAAATTAAATGCACGCATTGATGTAATCACCCGGAATCAGAAACAAAATACACTACGAGAAAGGCAGAAGTTTCCCGAATAGTTCCGTACCAAACACGAAGTAATACGATCGTCTATGACACCGCAGCACCCGGAAATACGATCCCTAAACACACGCTCGCGTATATGCGAGCGTGGCCCACGGGCGGGACATTGCGTCACTCGCATATATGCGAGCGTGGTCGTTAAGAGGTTAAAAATTTTCATTTTTCAATAAAAACAGGTTCAAGAGATAAAAACTCATACTTCACCACCTTTTCAACAAGAAATAGTATTTTTACAGGTGGCAAGAAAGTCCACAATTAACAAAATTTAAAATGAACAATTTTAAAAAATAATTTCAAAACGGAACTGCCACCCCAGCTCAAGGGCTAGCAATAATAATGGTCTACCTCAGTGGAGAAGGGCGTGAGAATAGGTCAGGCGTGTAATGATAATAATAGTAAAACCAAGTATTTAATATCTAACCTCTCATGCAAAAATGACATAAAATAAACTTATTGCATACTTAAAATTGTAAAACAAAAATGAACGCAACAACAAGATAGAATAATCACAACTAAACTCATCTTTTATCCTCCAGCTGATTCCAAAGTAAAACAAAAAATACATAGATCCAATTTTGCTCAAAGAGTTTAAAATAATTTTTTTTATTCAGAATCATATGAATTAGATTTTAAAGGTAAACATAAAAGTATATAAACAGAAAAGTACATTTCACAAATACCCCCTAACCTGCAGAAAATTTCCCAAATTTTCTTCACTGCTGATGTTTTTTTTAAATCCGCTACATGCCATTTGCCAATTTTCTTGCCATTCATGTCCGCTAACGTATACACTCAGGGAGATATCCGTTCCACTATGACGTAGGGTCCAACATACAACATAGCGTAGTGCCACCTTGGCTGAAAAATAATAAATAGCATCAGATTGTGTAAAATTTGTTTTTAAGACGATATCATCCACTTTATAAGTCACTTTATATGTCTCCTATGCATGTTGTAGCGTTTAATATTCTGTTCATGTGCTGCTTTCAATCTGTCAGAAACCTCTTGGTAAATGTCCTTGAGCTCTCATTATTTTTCACTAAAGAGTCCATAATCCTCAGTAGAGGGTACACACGAACCATCCTTAAGAACTTCAAATCCTTCTCCGGAAGTAGCGAGTTCATGCCTAATGTTCAAAAATGCTGGTGAATGTCCTGTCACTTCGTGATAAGCTGTGCAAAGGGCAAATCCTATCTTTGGTATAAACTTGTCCCATTCCCTGTGGTTTTCTGTAACATAAGCTCACAACATGGTGATAATATAACGATTAACCCTCTCTGCTAGGTTTGCTGGGGTTGTCGGCTTGCATTTAAAAACATTTTGACATTGTACTGCGTGGCGAGGTCTTTTACTGGTTTCCCGATAAACTCAGAGCCGTTATCGCAAATGAAGTATTTTGGTACTCCATAAACCAGAAATATGTCCTCTTCTAAGTGTTGAGATACGAGTTTTGATGTAGCAGCTCGAAGAGGTCGTATGACTGAGTATTTCGTAAACGTATCAGTAACAACCAACAGGTACTGAAACCTCTTATAGATCCATTTGCACGACCATTTGCCATGGAGGATCAACAGCATGTCTGCTGTCCATAACACCAGCAGGAAGTTGTTGGTCGTACTTGGTCTGTTGGCATAAGGTACACCTTGCTACATAGGTTGCTATATCTTTTTGCATTTTTTGCCAGTAATACAGTCTTTGCATGCATTTATATGTCTTCAAAACACCTTGATGTCCAGCAAGTGGATTGTCATGGCACCCAACTAAGGCCTGAGACCTGATATTCTTTGATAGTACTAATCTCCAGCTATCCTTGTCAAGTGAGGATTCCAATATGTCAACATTCTTCCGCAGCTTCTCATCCTGAGTACGCCACTGACATTTTTGAGGATCCTTCTTAACCCTCTCCAACTTTCCGGTGTACCATTTGTCCTTTTCAGTAGATGGTATCACTATCAAATCACAGTGAAGCACATCTGAAGGTGGGGACTCAGATTCTTTTGGTGAGATGGTGCGAGATAACAGATCAGGCACACCATTTTCTTGTCCTTTGCAATGCACTGAGAGTTGTAGGGTTGCAATTGCAGAGCCCAATGTGAGCTTGGTGTCCAAAGCAATTATTGGGTTTTAATTCCTCAGACAAAGCAAACTGTACTGGTCTGTCACTACCGTAAATTTGGTTCCTTCCACGTAAGGTCAGGATTTCTCTACGGCGAAGATTACTGCCAGACACTCCCTTTCTGTAGTTGAGAAGTTCTGTTCTTGCCGGGTTAACGTACAGCTGGCATAGGCAACTACACTTTCTCCTTGCTCAGTTTCTTGGTTCAGCAATGCACCAATTCCGACACCTGAGGCATCACAAGAAATTGTGAAAGAATTTGAGAAATCCGGGCATGATAATATGGGAGCAGTGATCAGGCAGTGATATAATGTCCTGAAAGGCCATCTCGGCTTTTTGAGTCTGGTCCACTTGAAGTGATTCCTCCTTTTCAAAAGAGACTTCAGCAGAGTCTTCCGTGACGCGGTTGGGGATAAATCATCGGTCCCACGATGCCACTCCTGTAAATTGCTGTATCTCTTTCTGGTTCCGTAGTACTGGAATATCCACAGTGGCTTTATTTTTGTCGGGGTCGACATGTAAACAATCGCCACTGACAAGATAGCCTAAATATTTTAGCTTCTTCCTGCAGAACTTTCACTTTTCTCGATTAAGGATAAGCTTGGCTGTGCGAATTCTTCGTAATAACTCTGCCAGTACCTGAAGGTATGAATCATAGGTCGACGTAACCACGATAATGTCGTTGAGGTAGACGAATACGTTTGGTTCTAAGTCGGGTCCTAAGACTGTGTCAATGCTGCCAGGTTGCGGGAGGGAGCTCCACACAGTCTAAATGGCATGGTAACGAATTGGTACAGGCCACGACCTGGTATTGCAAACGCGGCCTTTTCCTTGCTGGTCTCATGCAGTTCTATTTGCCAATAGGCACTTTTGATGTCAAGACTGGACAGGAACCGAGCGTCTCTAAGCTCGGTGACAACCTGTTTAGAATTGTCACTTGTGGCAAGGGGTAGGCATCTTTCCTGATCAGGGCATTCACGGCCCTAAAGTTCACTACAAATCATTTACTGCCATCCGGCTTATCTAGTAATATGATTGGTGAGGACCAGGCACTTTGTGAGGGCTCCACGACTCCCAACTCTAACATCCTGTCAAACTCTTCGTTGATGAGTTTCTGATGAGCAGGAGACACGTTGTAGTATCGCTGCTTGACTGGGGTCGTCTGTGCTTCAACCGATCAGTCCAGCCCAGGGTGGCTGGTTCATCCTTGAAATGGCCCTCAAAAAGAACTTGAAGCCTACCTCGCTCTGATGCTGTAAGATTATCTTCCCAGGTAATTCCTCCTATCGAACTACAATACTTATTGGCAGCCATGGGTGCGAAATCTCACTTACGGTTTCGCATATCCGCAACAATATACATGACTTCCTAAAAATCTATTCCCAAGATCAATGCATACTTTATTGATGGTACCACGCAAAAACTCAATTGTTTGGTCCGGTCCAGCAGTGATGGGTAGGTTGACAAAATCATGGAATTCATGACGTCTTGAATCTGCAGTTTCCACAAAAAGATCACTGGTTCTTTAAAGATAACTAGGTGGCCCATTATGAACTCCCAACTGCAAGTGCTTCTTTTCAGCGCTACACAAGCTTTTATTGTAAAAATAATAAAAAATACAATATATGCTCCAAATGTCAAATTTATCATTTTGTTTTTCTTCTCAAGAACTGTACTTTCACATAGTCCCATCAAAACTTACAACAAAAAATAGTAAATAATTATTGTCTAGAAAAGATTGACAATTTTTTTAATTTTGTACATAAATTATAACTTATAACCCTCCTTAGGAGCACTAATAAATTGTTGTAAATAATTCCAAGATAGCCAAATTGTTTATTATTTTGTGCACTATAGTAATATGTTGTTACATTTTATATAAATTACTAGTTTTTTTTTTTTATTGTTTGTTTACATAAAACTCAAAAATTAAAAAAATGTGCAGTTAAAGTATGATCATTGTAGGTAATCAAATAGTACATGTAAACATTATAAAAATTACCATTGAATAGACAAGAAAAAGTTGTTTAGGAAAAATAGTCATATTGTACATAGAAAGTTTTATATTTTTAGTTTGTTGTGGAAAATATAAATTGTATCATGGAAACGAAAAATTCTGTGAAAAATTATGTAACAATCCATAAATAAGGGGTGTGTATAATTTTTTTTTAATTTTTTGCTGCATGTACTTTATTAGTACAATCTTTTAGCTACAAGAAAATGTAAAATATATGAATATATTTCAAAAAGTATAAAATTTATAACACCAAAAGTCAGTATGCGCAAATTGTGTAAACGGCTCTTAAAAAGTTGTGCATATTGTAATCATAGTATAAAATATTACCATTTTCTTAGGATATTTTTCTGAGAACAAAAACTGATAAAACAGACATTTCTTAATAGAAACATAAAAAGATAATTATATTAGTGACAAAAATAAAGTTTTGACATAGGATAATGACATACTACGTTGTATTGTTGTCGATAAATAAAATTAGAGCGTCATTTTGTAAAATAAAAGCGTCGAAAAATCAAAAAACAGGGATTCCATTGTAACGGGTGTTACACTTTGGATGTAATTTACATATAAAAGGAACTATTAAATCAGAAATATGAAACTTACTCTAAAGAGAGCTCATCAATCTTAATTAATTTGATAGTTAAAATTTTATGTTACTTGATGGTAAGCCTAAAATAAAGGAAAAAAGGGGTGTAACGGGTGTTACTGAAAATGGACAGTGAAGTTGGACATCATATAAATGTTCTTAAAACTCTGTGAATTTTACAACTGTAAAAGTATGAATAAAATTGGAGTTATTCGCCATTAAATGCATATGATGAAACTATAATCAAAATGATTGTTGGTATTTATTTATTTTTATTGGAAAATGAAATCATGCGTAACGGGCGTTACATGAAAACGTAACGGGTGTTACGCATGATTATTAATAAGGTTACGTATACATTAATAAGGTGTAAAATGATAACAAGAAGTATAGTTAAGCTTTCTTTAATCAGATTAAGCAACAAAAACTGTTATTTTATATTAGTTAAAAGTTATATTAAACTAATGTAGACTATACTCAAACGTTACATGGTTATAGATTGACACACGTTATATAAAACAAGTCATAAAGCTAGACCTAGTAAAAAATAAATTAAGCCTTTTATTTAAACCATTACATTATAGGCCTACATAAATGAAATAAACTAAATAGTCAAATTTCATCAAATTGAAGTTTGGACTTAATAATAAGTGCCTTCATTTTTCACAAACGTCAACTGCATATGGAAACTCATACAGGATTGTGAAAAGTCCTTTGGGCTTCACTTCAGGTTGTGTTAATTTGCCAACAATATTGTTAAATTTAATATCAGTAATATCATCATTGTTAGCAATGAATACAGTATTTGAACAACCTTGTGCTTTTAAAAACATTACCGACACAAACCCTTCATTATCAACCGCACTTTGGCAAATTGCCGCGTATCGATACATTTTGCCTTCTTTCACCTTTTGACCACGAGATTGTTCACTCGGGACATTAACCAGGACAAATAAGCCAGAATAAATGTCACTCTCACCAACAGGTTCACTTAACAGATTGTCCTCATTTTCAGACTCGTCTTCAGAATAAACATCCTCATAGTGGAGACGGGTCTTCACATTGGGAACGGTCAAATCTCCCTCAAAATCTTCTTCAATTGATTCATTTACCTTAAAGATTGGTATTTTTTTCATTAAGGACTGTGATGTGTTACTTATCAGTAAGTTTTTTGAATCATAAACCCTGAAGTGGTGACAACCTCGAATACCAGGAATCTTGTCAACACTGTCCCAAAATACATTGAGATCGAGTTCATTTTCTGCTACTGCACCCTTTTCAACGTAAAAGCTAGTAATCCCTGATACATTTTTATGTACATGATCATAAAAGTCTTTGGCTGTCACGATGTGGATTTCTCTGTTTCCTTTCACTGCCATCCAAACATTGCGTTTCACAGTGGCACCTATGCCGTCAACAGCTTCTTTTCCATGACTACTGGAAAAAAAGTTCCATTCAACTTCAATATCATGTTCATCTTTCAATTTAACAAGTGTAGATATAGTGAACTTGCTGTTGAATTGTCCGGCACAATTGTCGCTGAAAATCAATAACTCAATGTTTGGATGGCAGTGCTTAACATCCCCCAAAATCTTTTTCAAAAATGTGTACACACAGTACTTACTGTGAGATGTATCATCACTGATAACTACATACGACTTCACTCCACTGGGTAGCCACACACAACAGGTAAATATACCAACTTGCAGATGACTCCAATGTGCAGACTGGATCTCATCTTGGTGAGTTATGGAGTAATTTTCAGCAAAATCTATTTGCATTACAGCATAATTCTCTGCGTTAGCTTTAAGACCGTCAATCTTGTTAATGAAAAACTGTTCTTGAACACTCTTAATGTAACAGTGTGTTTTGAAATGGGACATCTTAGATTCTAATTCTTTTATGGCTTCTTTAACCGTTCTACTGAAAATTTGAAGCTGAACACCACCTTTTTCATCAATCCATTCTTTCCAGGTAATCACTTTGTTTGGATCAACCAAATCAGATACTTTATCTTTTGAACAAACCAAACATTGTTCATACATACAGTCTTCCCTAGACATGTCAGAACAAAGCTTCTGCAAAAGACATTTGTGATTCTTCGGGAACATAACATCGATCTTAGAAATACTTTCAATCAGAAAATTCACATTACTGTGATATCGGCAAACGCACACATTGTGTGGCATCTTAGAAACTGGCAGAATATGCTTAGGCCTTAACCCTCGATCCGGCAGTCATTTTTGCCCAAAATGTCGGGTCATTTTTGGTGATTTTGCAGTGATGTTTTATAAAATTCATAAAAAATATTATATTACAATAAAAGTACAATTGTGTGGTATCAAACTGTTCACAAGAATGTGGGCTATCATATAATACATAATTCATAACCTATAGTTTTTTTTTTTTTTTTTTATGAAATGAAATAGTTGTAAATTTTTTTAGAAATCGCGGAAAATAGAGGGGACCACCCCCTATGATCAATGTTGTGATGATAAAAAAAGAAATGTGAGATAGCCAAAATGTTCTAAATTTTATCTAGTTTCAGAAAATATATAGTTTATGTAGGTTTGTAAGTAAAAATTATTTTTTATACATTTTTAACTGGAACGTATACAAAAACCTGAAAATTAGTAACCACGGTTACTATAATATTCAAAAATATGATACAAATTTTCTATAAACACTACAGAGTTCTATTATATACTAAAATGTTAAGTAGATTATCAGACATCTATATAAAATAAAAACACTGTCACTAACCTATTTATAACTATACAATATATGAAGTATAGTTGTAAATAAATAAATATTACACTACACAATAGGCCTAGGAAGGCCTAAACTAAATCACTGAATTTACAATAATTTTGTAAATTTGACAAACAATAAATAACACTTCACAACACTCTAATACAATATAATACACTTCTAAACACACTAGAAGTGATAATTACACTGTAAACGATAATTATTTACCGATAATTATAGTTGAAATCAGGCCCGGCAGACTAAACAACAACAACAATGGCGAGACTGTTCCATCTTCAACTTTCACTACGTTTTAAAATAAAGCCGATAAAGTGCAGTGTGCGATGTTACATACCACTGGAATCGTCTGTTCACGCTGAGTACATAGAGTATAAAAACATCGAAGTAGCTTGATTTTTGCGCATTATAAATATGGTAAATCTCCGACGCTGCAATTGTACGAAAATTCGTCAAATGCCAGTTTCATGACGAAAAAATTGTACGAAATTTCGTAAAATGCCGGATCTAGGGTTAAGGTCAAAAAACTTGATTTACCCACATTAACCCTAGATTACTTAAGTGTCGTAAAATTTACGACGCGCCATTTCCAAATATTGCGTATCTGACCAAGGGCTGGTGCGTGCGCATCCCCCTTCCCAGTACCTTCCCCTCTCCAATAGTTATTCTCAGTTGAGAAGTGTCATTGCCCTAACCTACACGTGACTGTGCTTTATGTTTGCGTCGTATTTTTGACGACACTTAAGTGATTGTGTTACGATTTTTGCTTTGGTAGTGTTATTACTTTTGTACATATTTCTAGTTATCATTTCTATTTATTGACACTATTTAGTTCTTTTATAATTTGTATATTTTTCGTTGTATACGAGGGCCGTCTCAAAAGTAAGTTACACTATTTTTTTTAAAGCCGTTCTGTTGGCGCCAGAAGTCTGGGAGTCGCGGAGTATTTGCGTCTGGGCGTAGTGGCAGCACTGTAAAATTCCTATGCGCGTGCGTCGATCGATCGGCCAGTCAGACTACAGGCAATATGGAGACACCACTTGTTCCTACCGCCGATTGTGAAATTCGCGCTATTATTCGTTTTTTAACAGCAAAAAATAAAACTGCTACTGAAATTCATCATGAGTTGTGTAGTGTTTATGGTGAAGGTGTGATGTCAAGGCCAATAGTATCTCGTTGGCGTCAATCATTCATTGAAGGACGGACAACACTGCATGATGAACAACGAAGCGGCCGCCCCTCCACTTCTCGCGCGGCAACTGTTGTTGAAGATGTCAGAAAGGTCATTGACACCGATCGGCGCCTGACTCTTGACGAAATCCTTTGTCAACTGCCTTCTAATGTGGAAATAAGCCGTGAATCACTCCACAGGATTATTTCTGATGATCTTCATCTGTCAAAAGTGTGTGCAAGGTGGGTTCCACGCCTTCTCCCAGAACAGCACAAAGAGCAGAGAGTTGATGCTGTTTTGCAATTTCAACAATTTTTCGATGATGAAGGAGACAATTTATTCGATCAAATAGTGACTGGGGATGAGACCTGGATCCATCATTGGACGCCTGAATCGAAAAGACAGAGTATGGTATGGAAAGGAAAGGACGAACCAACACCAAAAAAAGCGAAAGTTGTGGAATCCGCTGGAAAAATCATGGCGACGGTTTTTTGGGACAACAAAGGTGTGTTATTGATCGACTACCTTCCTCGTGGGACTACAATAACAGCAGCACGGTATTGTGAACTTTTGGAACAACTGAGAAGAGCAATCCAGAACAAAAGAAGAGAAAAGTTGACGAAAAAAGTTTTTTTGTTCCATGACAACGCTCGCCCACATGCTGCTCGTCAGACCCAAGACCTGCTCACAGATTTTCGATGGGATGTTTTTGGACCCACCTTACTCCCCCGACCTTGCACCAAGTGACTTTCATCTTTTCCCACACCTCAAACAACATCTTGGAGGTCGGCGCTTCGCAAATGACGATGAGCTGAAAGAAGAGGTTGAGAGTTGGCTAAGCAATATGGCGGCAGAATGGTATGATGAGGGACTGAAAAAACTGTTACCACGTTACCAAAAATGTTTAGAAAATCATGGAAATTATGTAGAAAAATAAGGTTAACTTGTACTTTTCAAAATATATCATTTAAAATATTTTCTGATGTTTTTTATACTTTTAATAAAATAGTGTAACTTACTTTTGAGACAACCCTCGTATATCCTGTAAATAAATCGTTGTAAATACACCCTAAACTGTGTACGTTGTTACACCCTATAAACAAGAACATTTACACAATTTTCATCAATCCACCTAATAACTACTTTTACATTAAAATCTTTTTATTTTGGCCATTTATTGTTTGAAAAGTTATGTATTTACCATAAATATGTTTTGATTTTGAATAAATATTTTTTTTTCTTATTTATAATTTTTTTTTAACCTGTAGTTTTTTAATTTTCAGTAAAAATGTGTCTTTGGTTTTACATTTTTTATTTAACACATTGACTGCTGACCAATTTTTTTGGCGTTCGTGTATAGCTAAAAAAAATATTTTGTTGTATTCTTACCTTATGTTGTTTGGATACTTGTATCAATGTCATAGGTAGTCTAAGATGATTTTTTTCAAAATATATATATTTATATTCGTGGCCCGCCGGCGGTCCATGAGCCATACGGGACAGTTTCTAGATTTGTCATTGTTGAAAAATTGTTTATTTCACTAAAAACACTTATCAAATCACTAATTATGTATACTACTAACTACTAATAATTATATACAATCATATTTACATGGCTCTTGATGCTGTTTTGACGTTTATTGTCCATGGTATTTGTCGAAACATTCTGGACAAAGCCCAGGACTGTTTTCGCAAGTGTTACATTGATATGTGGTTCTCTTTGCAAGTTTCTTGGAATGGCATACACGGCATCTCTTTCTCTTCAACCTTCCACGGTTATCTCTCTCTTCAGCCATTACTAGAGAATGTCGTCTGTTTTGTTGTCGCAACGCCTCTGGTGTCCTGACAATGTTTACTGGCCGTGGTAGGAGACATTCTAAAATTGAAAGTCTAAATTCGTATGAATTCTTTCTATTGTGGGTTTCAGACAGATTGTATAGGTGCTGGGCATTGTTTACTAAAATTGATATAGTATGAAAAAAGACCTTCTTATACCATCGCACAGTTTTTCGAAGGCATGGATGGTACGCCAACTGCTGATCCCCTCTGTCAACGCCCTTCATATGGGCGTTATATTGGATGATAGGCAGAGGATTGGATGTTAGAATTGGATGATAGGCGTTATATTGGATGTACAACAAAATAAACAACAACAGTTTCACAATCACAATAGGCTGTGGAACGCCGGCGTACCATGCGCTAGGGAGGTCTGATCCACGAACGGCGGGCGCCGAACTGACGGGCGGGATATAGGCAACACGCAGCGTTGTTTAGAATAGCCTACGGCCACAAACAACGATGTACTGAATTAAGTAGCTGAGCGCTGCACGATGGTCAGCCGGCGCTCCACGCGCTACCTACCGGAGAGAACTATGGCACGCCGGCGGACCATCAGCAGTCAATGTGTTAATTATTAGCATACATTTTAAGTTAATTAAATATATTATGACTCAAAGGAATACTATTAAACAGATTAATAAATTTTATTGTCGAAAAACAGGTGTTCAAGTATTAACAAAAAAAAAGGAAGAGTAGTTACGATACTTAAGTGATTGTGTTACAAAAAATTCACTTAAGTAATCTAGGGTTAATGTCAGGGTGATTTTTTTTAAATTCTTCATATGCCTCGCCTATTGTCATTATCATGTGTCTTATTTGCAATTTTAGTCTTTTCCCAGTTTTTTCACATTTGACAGTTTTTGTGTCCAATTTTCCTGGAGCCTGCCTACTGATTGGATCAGTGCTATAAAATGCCTTTATTGCCTGTACTTCATTCTCTTGAAGACCTCTTGGTCCTTTTTTTTGAGGTTTCGTTTCGCTAAAATTTAGACCAACATCAACCGCAAGTTTTTTTATTACAGCAGTTATCTTAGAAGGGCTGTCAGGTAGAATATTTTTCAATCTTTTCACCGCTTTCCCAAAAGATTGTTTACTTTTATAGCTTCCTATTGGAGAGACCGTTGTCATTGATGATGCTTGTGCTTTTTTCTTTTTCTCCCTACATTTTCTCACTCGGCTTAGAGTCTTTTTATGTGTTTCTTCTTTTAGTTTATTGTCCTCTTCTAATTTCTTTTTGAGGTCTTCTCTTCTCTTTTTATCTCTCTCCCTTTCTTTTTCCAAATGATTTTGCCACTTAACAATGTCACCCTTCATTTTATCACGATATCGTCCCATGCGATCATTTTTCTTCGCTGGAGCCATTGCTGAAAAAAATTAAAAATTGTAAGAGTTGCAATAGTACAAAGATATAGAATTTCATGGCAAATAAAAGTAATTTAATAGGCCTAGCAGTCAAAACCAGTACCCAAATAGGTTAAAAAACACATTCAAGAATTTATGTCCAGACAAAAGTTTATGGGACCAAATTTGAAGAAGTTATAATTCTATTTAATTAAAAAGACCAATAATTATCAAGAAAAGGTGGCAAAATGAAGGTAATTAAACTCTGAATAGGATTAGTTATACAAACTATATTAAAAAGTAATATACATATTATAATAACTGAATACTCTGAGGGTTGTATTGATTTGTAACACCCGTTACATCAAATTTGTAACACCCGTTACGTGAATTACTTCTTAAATAATAAAACTAAAATTTAAACAATAATACTAAAACAAAAGGGAAACACATAACCTCACTTTTACAGTAAAAATATTGTTAAATAGTGCTTGCTAATTAAGTAATACTAACTTTTTTTTTAAAAGTGTAACGGGTGTTACATCATATATAGCTATGTTTGAAAGCAAATTAAAAATTAAAAGAATAATTAATTACCTTAATTATGATGGTAATGGTTAGAGCAGACTTCAAGCCATCATCTTTACCAACTTCAAACAATAGAACAGCTGTTTGTTATTCAGTGCATTGCTGCCAAGTTTACAGAAAAAACATTCCCTGAGGATAGCTGTGTATACATATAAAATGAAGATCCAAAACTCTGTAAATATAAAAATTTAACAAAAATTTAATATGTATAATTAAATTAGGACCTTTTACCTTAACTTCCAGCATATTGAATTGTATTTATTTTAATTTTTTTTTTTTTTGACACCTCAGGCTTACTTTAACCCTACAAGTGATGATCATTTTTCTCCTCAGTGATAGCCCATTTTTCGCTGTCGCGTAGACTTATTTTGATAATTACATAATAAATTGAAACAAGGCCTTATATATAACATGTTATATATCAAAATGTTCAAAATTAAATTCTTTATAAGATGCAAAAATAAAATAAACCTTACCTTAAATTTTTATGAAGATATCACCGTGTAAGTATCATAAAAAATTTTTTCCAATTTTTTTTTTCAATTTTGAGCTCCCACAGTTTTTTATAATAAGTTATTATAGAAATTCCAAGATATACAAAAGATTTCAAATTTCATACTGAAAAGAATGATATATAACAATAGCTCTTATGTACAAAAAAGTGATTACTATAGCACGACAAAACAAAAAATGGTAAAGTCAGAAAATGTAGAAAAATGTGACCATGTAAATAAATTTTCCTTTCCATAACTGTTAGTGTTTGAACGGCATAGAGGAATGATAAATATAACTATTCTGCTTTAGTTTAGTAAATAACAATAATAACCGGATCGGCCTATAAATAGTGACGGTAGGGCGCGTTTACGAAACGACACGCTCCGTGTCGTTATCACTTCACAAGGGCGTAATAACGACACGGACCGTGTCGTTATCACTTGGAGGGTTAAGCTGGAATGCCTGAAAACTAGTTTTTCATCACATAGTGAAAAAACCAACTTTTTAAAATCTTTATTTTTCGACTTTTTTTTCATTTCTCGTGTTTTTTATGCTGAACACTAATATATAATTGGTTTTGTAGTAAAATTATTTTTTCAGTCTGTAATATGCATTTTTACTGAACTAACCAAACATAACCCAACTTATCCTAAATGTCTTATTTTCTCGATAAAAATTTGTAATTTGAGTTAAATTCGAGTCACTCCGGCAGGAATATAGGCGAATTCGGTTTTCATGATTAATAGTTGTTGTATATATATGACCAAGATAGTTGTCAAATTTATATTCAGCGCAAAAAAACACATGAAAATAAAAAAGACGATTAAAATACCATTTAAATTAACAGAAATGTGACGAAAATACTTAAAAGTTGACATTGTTTTTTTTCGAATAATTTGGTAAAATCTTATTTCTGCGGAATAAAATTCATATCTCTTGAAAATACAGCCAATTCTAGACCCATTTCAAGCAAAAATTTCCAATTTTGTTTGATGGCAAGAAACTGCAAAAATACCAAACCAATTATATATTGGCATTAAAAACATGTGAAATAAAAAAAATTGACAAAAATAACGATTTTTAAAAAAGTTGGGTTTTTCACTAGTAGATAAAAAACTAGTTTTTCGATTTTTAAGTAAAAAACTAGTTTTCTACTGCTAAAATATGAGCTCATATTTCAGCACTTTTTCAACAAGAAGTTGTATTTTCAGAGGGGCAAGAAAAAGGATCATTACCGAAAATTTTTAAAGGTGCAATAGGCCTCCACAACAATAAGTAGCAAGGTATCAGTATGTCTTAAAATAATGAAATAGGTAGTAAAATATTTCTCTAAACTTCAATTTTGCTTACAACTACGTAGCACTTTATAATGGTATAGCAATAGGCCTAGTCCATAGCAATAAAAGAGTTAACCCTCGATCCGGCATTTTACGAAATTTCGTACAATTTTTTCGTCACCAAACTGGCATTGTACGAATTTTCGTACAATTGCAGCGTCGGAGATTTACCATATTTATAATGCGCAAAAATCGGGCTACTTCGATGTTTTTATACTCTATGTACTCAGCGTGAACATACAATTCCAGTGGTATGCAACAACGCACACTGCACTGTATTGGCGTTATTTTAAAACGTAGTGAAAGTTGAAGAAGGAAGCCAGTCTCTGAGTCTCGCTATTTTTGTTGTTGTTTAGTCTGCCAGGCCTGATTTCAACTACGGTAAATAATTATCGTTTGAAATGTAATTATCACTTCTAGTGTGTTTAGAAGTGTATTATATTGTATTAGAGCATGTTTTTAGCTAAATTTTAGTATATAATAGAACTCTGTAGTGTTTGTAGAAAATTTGTATCATATTTTTGAATGTTATAGTAACCATGGTTACTAATATTCAGGTTTTTGTATACGTTCCAGTTAAAAATTTATAAAAATAATGTTTACTCACAAACCTATATAAACTATATATTTTCTGAAACTAGATAAAATTTAAAACATTTTGGCTATCTCACATTTCTTTTTTTATCATCACAACATTGATCATAGGGGGTGGTCCCCCCTATTTTCCACGATTACTAAAAAAATTTACAAATATTTCATAACATAAAAAAAAAAAAATTTTTATAGGTTATGAATTATGTATTATATGATAGCCCACATTCTTGAGAACAGTTTGATACCACACAATTGTACTTTTATTGTAATATAATATTTTTTATGAATTTTATAAAACATCACTGCAAAATCACCAAAAATGACCCGACATTTTGGGCAAAAATGACTGCCGGATCGAGGGTTAAAGATGAAAATCGTGTTAGGCCTGTTTCACAAACTAATTACATATTCATGATCAATTAGAATATTCAAATATGATTTAATTTTGAGAAATCAAATTTGCTTAGTGACTTAAATTTAAACTCACCTTCAAAGTTGACTTTAGCTTCAGATTCTTCCAAACTAGTATGATGGTTATGAACTATATCATTCGACCAAGCTATAAAAGAACACAGAGGATGAACTTGATGGATCACATTAGTTCTACAAATGCTTTTGCAACTTTCGTTGCTGTGCAATTTATTGTTGAGCACCTCCCACCAAAATTTTGTGTTATTGTTGACTGATTCAATGTTGTTTTGTTTTATAACCGTTTCTGAACAAAACTTATTCAAATCCGAGTACTCTTCTGATTGTTTCAATGTATTAAAAATACCAGTAAATTGCTCAGATGATGGAGGGAATAAATCTTTAAAATAAATAGTATCATTCATAGCCTCTCTACAAAGTTTTAATGATACATCGTAAACACCCATACACAGAATGGGAATAACATTATTCTCTAAAAGAAATTTAACTTGCGATTTATTAGGAACTGGTATGTTGCACATTGCAGCAAACTCAGGAGTGTCACTGAATTTAAAGTTTTTGAATAGTTTATCATTATTGCAAACATTATCTCCAGATGATATCTGAAGTAGAATTCCCTGATTATCCACTGTGCAATCACTTATTACAAAAAAAATAAATAGTGTTAAGATATTTCCAATCATCATTATTCACACAAAGTTCTAGGGTCAGTCAAAGATAAATTTGCAGTAATACTATTCAAGACTAAAGCGGTAATTAATATTCTTAATAAAAATAAAGCCCTATCTTATTCAAGTAGTCATAGTTGTAGATAACCACAATACCATTAATACATATCACATAACTTCTACTTGCCCACAGTCACAAAAACATTACGAACACAAATATAAAATTTGTAACTGATAAAATTACTATAGCTACTAGTAAATAGAGATGGGCGTTAAATATCGTATTAGGATCAGTATTACTAATACTGAGAAGTAAACTAATACCACGGTAACTGTTACCGAGATCACCCTAATATTTTGGTAACACGGCTAATGTAATCCAACTGGACGGCGCGGAACGTAAACCAGACTGATAACGGCAAAAAAACTAATTGCCAAAATATTGGTTTGGTATTAGGATTTGGAAGCAAATACTGGAATGGCGAGTAATATCCGCTGGAGATATTAGTCAGCTAATGTTCTCAATTCTCATGGTGAATAAAATGGGTAGGAAAATATTGTTGTATTCGTGTTGAGACATGAAACTTAATTCCCCTCCCCTCGCCCCTCCCGGCTCCCTCACATAATCATTTTTAAATACTGTTTAGGTATGATATTATGCTTATTGCATTTTTATTTTGTTGTTTTATCATTTAATTTTAAATTTGTTTTAAATGTGTTATTATTATTATGATTAATAACTTTTTTACTATTTTAAATACTGTTTAGGCCTATTATAACCATAAGCAACATTATAATAAAATTTTGTTCCTATATTGTGACACTGTGTTTATTATCCTTCGAGTATTCTTATAGGATATTCTTAAATAAACTACAGAATATTATCATTAAAATAAAATATTGGCAAATACTACTCATCTTTATAATACGCTAGTTTACACGAATAATATATGTGTCTAACAGGCTGTAATAGGCTTAGGCTACCGATTGTTTAAGTTAATATGTAAGCTATCTGGTAACGAAAAACTAACCTTCTAATATTTACACTGCACTAATATCGATCTCCAAATCTCCAATATCGCCTGCAAGCAACGGCATTGCACTCCAGTAACAGTTACCAAAATAACAGGGTGAGTATTACTAATACCGACGTGCTCGAAAACGATATAACCTAATACCAGAATATGACGATATTTCCCATCTCTACTAGTAAATTTCAATTTCCTCAAACACCAAATCTCAATCTTTCGTTTGTACTCTTATGTTATGGTCTGGTCTAAGGTCGTCCACTATTCCACATCCACCAGAGCACCACCAGAGCACAGTATAATCAATCAAATTGATTCTTATTAAATTTTACTTCCATTAGTTCCATTCCAACTAGAGATGGGCGTTATTTAACGCAATAGGAAATATAGCATGATTACTTCTTCGCACCCTATTACCAAGTAATAGGATTACTGGTTTACCCTATTAATTTTGTAACGTAGTCGACAGAGCTGCAGCCACCAGCTCTCCATGTAGGTACTGAACGCTGTGAACGGAACAAACAGTAGGAAGAGTAATATGAATCTGCTCTCGCTCTCGTCCTCAGAAATTAATGCGCGGTTGTAAACAGAATATTGTGAGGGGGAGGCAAGAAGAGCCTATCATAACATGAAACTATTGTCGTATTAGCAGCCATATTTACAATGTATTATAGTAATTAATTATTTTTATTTCTTTATTCTTTATAATTTGTTCTATAATGTAAATATAAACAATTAAATATTATGTAAATAGTTAGTGTTACACTTTAAATATGTATGTGATATTATAATATTAAAGTAGCCTCTTCTTTGTATTATCAGAAACGAATTTTTAATATCTCATTATTCAAATAGGCTTAGTGCTTTGGTATGTGTGTGATATTTTAATGATAAAAGTAAGAATAATCTCTGTTTTAACCTCAAAATACAGTTTAGTTTGCCTTGTTATTAAAAAATGTTTTATTAAAATTATGAGCATTCGGAAAATTAAAAATATAAAACACAAAAAAGGTTTGTGAACGTATCTGTGTCATCTAGAACGATTTAATACGACAACATTAACATAATGAGTCTAGTATTTACTTCTGTATAGCTAAAACTAATAGCGAGTACAATTAATATCGTGTAGTACTGTAGTAGATCGAGAACGAAAGAAACAATGTTATGTTATACAGTAATAGTGTCAAGTAGATTGGCTCGACTGGAACGATACGGCCAAGCGGTAATAGGGCGACAAAATAATAGGAGAGTCACCCTATTACCGAAGCGCTGTGGAACGTTGCATCCTATTACCGGAATGTAGCTGGACATCTCTACTTCCAACCAAGATAATTAGAATTATAAGGTAGGTATCATGATGACGTCATTGGAGAGAACAGCTGACTTTCAGCCGGATCTGTCAATATGTTTTTGAGGAATAGTGTAATATTTAACGTCTTGTAGAGTATTCCTGTAACACGTTACGATAACCTTATATTTTAATATCAATGTTTTTATAGCTGATTTCTCACATTATGTCTTCTTAGTTTATTTACTATTTATTAGGGGGATCAGCTGTTGCATTATAAGTGTAATAGCATAGACCTTCTATTATACCTTATATTATAGGTATAATAGAAGGTCTATGGTAATAGTTACCTATTTTTCACGCTCGGTTTTTTAAAGTTTTAATTGTGTTATAAGTTTATTTGTTGTTATTAATTGCAATATTAGTGATATTGAATACCTTTTTTGAGTTGATTTCACCCAGTTATTGTTAAAATAACGAAGGGGTCTTTGTTTAAACATTGCTTACCTAAGCACCCTATTGGAGAGATCACGTTTAGCTAATCTTAGGACTACGCTCGAAGCAAGGAAGAAGGCGGGCGAAAAGGATCTCACCATAAATTATTTCAACGGAGTCCCACAAATTGGTCGGTAGCGTAGTTGGTTCAATCCTTCATAAGCTAAAAGGTTCTCAGTTCGATCCCAATCAGAGTAGTCATAACACATTTTGAGAAGGATCAGCTGATAACCACCGGCTGTTCATTTGTCATTGGGCTATTAATTAATGACACTTTCTAAGGAATAGTCGGCCTTAGTTTGTAACAATGACTACATTCGCTCATCTACACTCATCACACTCATTCGAAATCCATATTCGCCCATATATTGACGATCGGCGTCTTAAGACTAAATAAAAAAAAATTAAATAAAAGATTATGCAGTCAAAAAACTAGTTACAGCCAACGGACATCTCAATGCATACTATCAAAATGTTAATGGAATGAGAAGTAAGCTTAACCAGATTTTAAGTCTTCACTCGCAATGTCTAGTTTTGATATTGTAATACTGACTGAAACAAACTTATCTGATGATGTACATAACTCAGATATATTTCCTGGCAACTATACCATCTACAGATGTGACAGATCCCAACAAACAAGTTCCAAGTCTTCTAAAGGGGGCGTTTTGATTGCTGTTAAGGATAACATTGCATCCACTCGTCTAAAACCCCATATTAACGATATTGAGCAGTTGCTAATCAAGATTGAACCCTGTAAGGGCACTACCCTTCTCCTCGTTGCTTGATACATAACACCCCAGCAGCATGTCTCCAAATACCAAAGTCTTTTCTCCTCTGTTGAGGAAACTATGTCCACAAGTAGCAAAGTCAATGAAATTCTAATTGTTCGTGATTTCAACATCCCCGGGGTTAATTAGGAAGCCCCACTTGACAGCAGTCATACTCCAGCCTCCCGTAAAGTTCTTACGCTGATGGACTTCTTTAACCTTCGGCAATTGAACCATGTCTTTAACACGAGAGGAGTCTTATTAGACTTAGTTCTAAGCTCCAACACAAACTTTGTTGTATCTCTGGAAAATGATTTTCTTCTGCCTGTCGAGGAGATACATCAGCCTCCGCTCTCTATCGAATTGCCTTGCAACGTCTCGTCCAAACAAGTTAATACCAAGCAATACATCCACGATCTCAAGAGATGTGACCTAGATGATATTCATAGGTCCCTATATGTAATTAATCTCACTTCACTTCTTAACAATACCAACCTCAACACAGCTACAGACAATTTTCTTTCCACAATTGCTGGCATTTGTTAAAGAACACTCTCCTTTAAGAAAGGTTGGAGTGTCCCCATTTCCAAGATGGTTCTGAAATGACCTGATAAGCATGGTGATCACCAAGAAAACGCTTCACAATAAATACAAGCATCAACCAACACTACCTTCTAACTACCTTCGTTTTTCAAATGCCAGGGCTTCTTGCAAGAGTTTGGCTGACAGAGATTTTAGCCAATACATAGGTAAAGTTGCACAGAGCATCCCAAGGAATATCCGCTACTTTTGGAGCCATGTAAATGCTCTCAAAAGACTTCCTCGATACCCTCCCGTCTTGTCTACAACATCTCATTTTCTAAAGAGCCTAGAGAGATGTGTGAATTGTTTAAACATTTCTTTTCCTCAGTCTTTGCTCGACCAACAAGAGACCTCAATGTCAACAACTTTGACCATCTTGGTGACTCTTCTACTCCTCGTTTCACGCCACAAGAAGTTTTTGAGAAACTTAGAAAATTGGATGGGACAAAAGGCTGGGGGCCTGATAGAATCCCACCTAAAGTTCTGAAACACTGCTGCGATTTGTTAGCAGCCCCCATATGTGACTTATTCAACGCCTCGATATATACGGGCGTTTTTCCTGAAACCTTTAAACAAGCTTATGTAGTCCCAATTCACAAGACGGGGGCTGTTGATGATGTTTGCAACTACAGGCCAATCTCTATTCTCTCTTCCTTATTCAAAGTATTCGAAGATCTTTTCCTTGACAGAATCAGAGTGGCTTGCATTGTTTGCCCTCAGCAGCATGGCTTTACAGCTGGCAGGTCTACCGTGTCAAACCTAATACTTTTGCAAGATAAAATTAAAGAATCTTTCTCCTTAAATAAACAACTTGACACAGTTTATTTGGATTTCTCCAAAGCGTTTGACACGGTTGACCACTCACTTCTTTTGAAAAAAATGCAGGAACAGGGATTTGGAAACTCCTGTGCCCGGTGGTTGGCAAGTTACCTTTTCAACAGACGTCTGTATGTCAAGTTTGCATCGACCCTCTCCTCTCTTCTGAATTCATTGCCTACTCTGGGGTGCCTCAGGGATCTTATCTTATCTTTATCTTGGGCCTTATCGTTTCTCTCTATTTATTAATGATCTTCCTGAAGTGCTACAGAGTGATGTCCTTATGTTTGCAGACGATGTAAAAATCTTCTCAATCATAGAATCTGAAGATGACTGCCTTCGGATATAGAGGGATCTATCAAGTCTTGACCGATGGTGTGCAGACAACAGAATGACCCTTAACACAAAGAAGTGTCAGGCTATCACGTTCCATCGTTGCCAAACTCCTATCAACTTCAGTTATAGAGTGCGTAATAAGTCCATTGCTCGTGTGAAGCGTGTTAAAGACCTAGGTGTTATCCTGTCCCCACCACTGAACTTCGATGTACACATACATGACGTTTGCGGCAGAGCTAACAGAATGCTCGGCTTTCTATCTCGTTGCTCGACGCAGTTCAGGGACACAACTGCCTTAAAGTTTCTGTACTGTGCCTTAGTTAGGCAAATTCTGGAATATGGCTCACCAATATGGAACGCTTATCAGAAATACCTCATTGCTGAACTGGAGAGTCCAACGAAGATTTATTCGCATGGTTGGCTTTAAGGAGGGTTATCCATACTTTCAAGTTCCAGTTGAAACGTTAGCTATTGATCTTGGACTCCAACCACTTGAGCAGCGTAGACTCTGTCGACATGGTGTTGCTACATAAGATCATAAATGGAAAAGTCGACTGCCCAAACATACTTCGTTTGGTCTTGTACAGGGTCCCGACGAGTACCAGGTCTGATGACCTGTTCATAAGGCAACAGCATTGAACTAGCTACTCAGCCAACAGCACAATGGCCCGAATCCAAAGAGCTGGTAACAATGTTGCCAAACATGTGGACTTCTGTCATGATAGCGTGGCAAGAGTAAAAAAGATCTGTTTGTTTTGCACTTTGTAATATTTTGCATGTACTTATTTCATATTATTGCATTGATCTGTTCTATTTATATAATTATTGGTCTATGTAAATCACGCTTGTACTATTATTTATTGTTATTATGCGTTATAATTCAGTCTTTGCATGGCAATCTTAGCTGTAAGTCATACTTTGAGACAATTGTCAAACTTATGTTTCATTTAATGTAAAAATGGAGATGTCTGTTGATATAAATCAATAAAAAACAATAATAGCTAAGCCAGTGTTTATTTTCCCTTCCCAATCTTTTGTCAACAAACCTAAATCCCGTGATTTAACGTCCAACACTACAGAATCAAATGAAAACATTGATCAAGATTTCTTAAGACCACCAAAAAGAAAAACAGTCAACAATTAATTGTGTAAATCTACATCCTAAAAAAGGTATGTCTTAGATACTAATCAGCTGTGTGATCAAAACAAATTTAATCCACTATCAGACCACAACTACTCTATTGCTAACAATGATGAAAATGAGATGGCTGATGTAACTGCTACAAGTGAATTGCATAAAATTTTTAAACCTCCACCTATTTTTGTCCATGATGTTAACAATTACCAGGAAATTGTCAAAGATATTAAAAAAAAAAATTGGGTGTGCGTCGGACCACACGGTGGAAGTTATACTTCTTTGGCCATTCTCATACACCCACTAACGCACACAAACAGACAGGATATATAAATGAAATATAAGACATTTTTCAATATTATTCAATATATTTATCTTCAATATATTATACGTGACTTCATTATTATATTATACACCTATATTATCATTATCAGTAATTTCTTCGATTAAATCTCTTCGATTAACAATCGATTAATCGATAGTTCTTAAAAATTTGTTCTTACTTTTCAGCGTGACGCGGTTTCTCGACCAACATCCCATCCCAAAGTGTCTAACGGGCGCAAAGAAGTACAACTTCAAAGTGTAATTACTTGTGAGTTTACCACTGAAGTCAAAGGCTCATCTTTGAAAATTAATCTTTAGACCATAGATGGTTTTAGAAAACGGACACAATTTTACGACGAATCAAATGTGAAATACCATACGTTTCAGACAAAAATAGACAGAAAATTAGAAATCGTAAGTAAAAACGTTCCCTGCTCTCTTTCTCCAGAGGAAATTCAGGATGAGTTAATCTCTCACAACTATCCAGTTCTCACTGTAAATAGATTATTTAACAAGGAAAAAAGTCCATTCTATTTGTGCAGTTTCGTTAGAAAACAATGAATCTGGAAAAGCTATATTTGAATTAAATAGACTGTGCTACTCTGTTGTTCATGTTGAGCCTAAAAGGAAGCCTACAAATGTGCCCCAGTGTACTCGATGTCAACGTTATGGTCACACACAAAATTTTTGTAAGCTCGATCCCAGATGTGTGAAGTGTACTGGCCAACATTTCTACTCTGCTTGTCCGAAGAAGACCGATCCCCCTGTATGTGTAAACTGCGGGAAGAATCATTCGGCCAATTTCAAAGGCTGCAAATACTATAAAGATATACAGCAAAAGACTAAAAGAAATGTTACTGGTCTCGCCCATCACTCATCTACTAAGAGCACCGATGAAAAGTGCAGTACCGAAAACACTGGAATTGGAATAAAATCCTCACAAGCCCGCCCTACTTTTTCCAAGTCCTGTAATGTTATTTCTGTGTAAAAATCACCCAATCGACGTTTTCACCAACAAGATCTTTTAAATCTAAGTCATGGTGACACTCCAACTCTTATCAGGATATTTAAATTGTAAACATACATTTTGGGGTTGTAGGGTAACTAACACGAATGGGGTTCGCTTGTTACGTGCTATGAATGAAACCAATATAAATATTTCAGCTCCGTCTGAACCCACTAATTACCCTTGGCAAAACAATTTCCATTCCGATATATTGGACATTACTCTTCATAAAAACTTTGGAGCTCCTATTCTACAACAAGTAATCAGCGAACTTGATTCTGACTATCTCCCTATTATTGTAAGTTGTTTCATACAACCACTAGTTTTTCCGCAAATTCCCAGACTGATAAACGGTCCAGTCGATTGGGATACCTTCTGTGCAGAATTCGACAATCGCATGAAAGTTCCAACGGACTTATATTCAGTAAATGGCATTGACAGAGCAGTTCAAGACTTGACAGAGTGTTTACAAATATCAGTCAAAAATGCAACTATCCGGAATTTTCCCCCTACACGAAACACTTTTCTTCATCCTTCTATAAGAGAATTATGCAATTAATTAAAATAAAAAATAGAGTGAGACGTCAGTGGCAGAGATACAGGTACCCTCACTTAAAGATGCAGCTAAATGAACTAATTCGTAAAGTACGTAGTGAACTTGATGAATACATAGGATTAATTTTTATAAACATTACGTTTATGATATTGATCCTGGTGATTCTAATATGTGGAAAGCAACAAAGAGGCTTTTACAATCACAGACAATTGTGCCTCCACTTAAACAAAATAATTTAATTTTTAAAAGTGATTCCGAAAAAAGTAATGTGTTTGCTGATTATTTTGAGAATACATTCATTCCTAATGTTGTTCATGATTTTGAAACTAACAGAAATGTTGAGGATTTTTTGTCCACAACCCCTAGCAGTGCAGAGCAGCCTGTGAAATATACATCACCCTCGGAAATTAAAAATATTATTAAAAATCTCCCCAACAGAAAATCTCCAGGGCATGACTTGGTACCTAACATAGTTTTGAAGAATTTTTCTACCAAAGCACTTTCAATACTGGTATCTATTTTCAATGCTTGTATTTCTGTTGGTTACTTGCCCAAAAACTGGAAACTTGCCGCACAAATAATTGTTATGCACAAGCCCAACAAACCTAAACATTCTCCAAGCAGTTACTGTCCAAGCAGCATGGTCTGTTATATAAATTGTATCAGTTTGGACTTCCTTTGTATCTGAGAGCTTTATTGCAATCGTTTTTTTGTCTGATAGGACTTTGTCAACTGCACACTTTCCTCAGTTCATCCAATAGGCGCAGGTGTTCCTCAAGGCTCAATACTGGAACCTCTTCTTTTTAACTTATACATGTCTGATATTAATGAGCTTCCTCAGGCTACTATCGCTCTTTATGCTGATGACACGGTTCTTATTACCCAGCACATTGACATCAACCAAGCCGTAAATTCTTTACAATTCAGCGTTACAACTCTGACCGATTGGTTTAAATGCTGGAGACTATCGTTAAATCCAATGAAATGTGAAACAAAGGTTTTCTCTTTGAGGAAGTATATTTTGCCACCCGAAGTTGCTATTGAAAATACTTCAATTCCTTTGAACCCTGATGATCAAGGAATAAAATACTTAGGTGTCTACCTCGATAAAAAATTAAACTGGAATCTTCACGTAAACAACAAACTTACTCAAGCATACGCACGTCTATCCATGTTATTTCCTATAATAAACAGAAAGTCATCTTAAGAACCGGAATGCACATTTTTAATATATAAAACAATTCTTCGGCCGTTAATTATGTATGCCTGTCCAGTTTGGGGAATGTGCATTTCTTCCGGCAAACTGAAAAAGATTCAAATTTTCCAAAACAAAGTTTTAAGAATTGCAGTTAATAGTCCATGGTATATACTTAACTCTCATCTGCATGTAGAATTTTGACTCGACACCATTGATGCTTTTATTAAAAAAAGTTGTCGTAAGTTCATGGCAAACTTAGAAAATGTTCCAGGAGCTATTTGCTTTCACACTGGAGAACCAACTTTGCACAGGCGTTTGAAAGCCAGACTTCCTCAAGACGTGATAGACTGATTTATATCCATGTCTATGTAACACTTATTTGTTTATGTACGGTAACTTACTTAAATATGTTATATATATATTTTTTTTTTTTTTTTTTTTTTTACTGATTGTTATTCATGTTACAGGGTGACTCATATATGAGCGAACCCGATAATGTTATTATTCCACCTGTTACATTTTCTGTGTATAATATGTAAATATTGATCCAGGAATAAAAGCGTAAAAAAAACTTTTTATTAAAAGAAAAAACGAACTATCGCCATTATGCCAGCAGTGTTTGATTACGTCAAAGAGAATTTAATCAGGCTTATATCAAAGTTTTATTTTTAAAGCTCTTCTTATTGGAAATTATATTTAAATTTAAATTTTATTTAATTATGTTGTTTTTGACAATGACATGCCTCATTAATTAAATTTAAATTATTGGAATATTTTAATGTTAAAAGATGAAACAAACATTCCAGTAAATAGTTTTTTTATATTTTGTTAGGTTTTTCGGTAACAAAGTTACTATCTTCAGATACACAAACTAAATTAATATTGTTTACATTTTTGATTGATTTGAAAAACACATTATAAATTAAAAATAAAGCACATGGAATAATTTATACAACAAAATAATATACAGTATATAATTTATAAAAAAAAAACTGTGATAAATTAAAAATAATAGTGGTGAGTTTTCAAATGTTCCTGGGTTTTATTAACAAGAATTTGTTAGTTTTTTTATGTATGATTTTGTGTTCTTTAAGTCTTGTTAAAATGTTAGTCTTTTTTCCCTTTTCTCCCCTTTTCCCTTTTCTCCCCTTTTAACTTTTCTCCCTTTTCCCCCCTTTTCTCTGTTTTCCCTTTTTGAACTTTTCTCCTTTTTTCCTATTTTCCCTTTTCTCCCTTTTTCAATTTTCCCCCTTTTCCCTTTTTGAACTTTTCTCATTTTTTCCTATTTTCTTTTTTGTCCCTTTTTTCCATATTCTTCCTTTTTTCCATATTCTTCCTTTTTTCCCATTTCCCCCTTATCTCCCTTTATTCCCTTTCCCCCTATTTTCCCTTTTCTTCCTTTTCTCTCTTTATGCTCGCGTGTACGTGTGTGAGTGTGTGAGTATGTTTTTTTGTTGTTTTTTTAAAGCTCTTCTTATTGGAAATTATATATAAATTTAAATTTTATTTAATGATGTTGTCTTTGACAACGAAAGGCTTCATTAATTAAAATTCAATTATTATAATATTTTAATGTTTAAAAATGAAACAAACACACCAGTAAATAGTTTTTTTATAATTTTGTTAGGCCTTTCGGTAACAAAGTTACCACCTTCAGACACACAAACTAAATTAATATTGTTTACATTTTTGATTGGTTTGAAAAACACACGATAAAATTAAAATAAAACATATGGAATAAGAAAATATAAGACACCCACCCACCCACCCATAGACGTACAGTGATATTAACCCACCCACCCACTCATACACGTACAGTAGTATTGACCCACCCACCCGCCCATACACGTACAGTGGTTTTGACCAACCCACCCACCCATACACGTACAGTAGTATTGACCCACCCGCCTGCCCATACACGTACAGTGGTATTGATGTAAAGAAAATAATAAATATATATAAATGAACTGGTATAAATTAAAAATAATAGCAGTGAGTTTTTAAATGTTCCTGGCTCGTTACTAAGAAGAATTTCTTTAATTTTTTTATGCATAAGCTAATGATATTTGTGTACTTTTAGTATTTATGTACTTTTAGTATTTAGTATGATATTAGTGTACTAAGTCTGTTTTCCCTTTTCTCTCTTTTTCACTTTTTCCCTTTTCTCCCTTCCCTCCTTTTCCTTTTTCCACTTTTCTCCCGCATTCCCGGGGCTACTCGTTCTTACAGCGAGAAGAGGCACACTCAGAGCGTACACGTTGGGACCCGAACGATGGTGAACTATGCCTGGCCAGGAAAAAGTGAAATAGGGAGAAAATGGAAATATGGAAAAAGGGAGAAAAGGTAAAAGAGGGAAAAGGGGAAAATATGGAGCTAAGGGAGAAAATGGGAAATATGGAAACAGGGAAAAATGGGCAAGGGGAATAATGGAGAAAATAGGGGAAAGGATAGAACAGGAAAAAAGGGGAAATGGGACAAGGAAGAAAAAGTATAATGGGAAAATGGGGGAAAGGTCATAAGGGAAAAAACAGAATATCGGGAATAAAGGGAAAGATAGCAAATAGGGAAAAAGAAATAAAAGGGAATAGAGGGGAAAACTGAAAATATGGAAAAAGGATGAAAAATGAAAAGAGTAAAATTGTGGAAAAGGGAAATAGAGTAAAAAGGGAATAGACGGAAAAATGAAAAGGAATTAAAGGGAAAATCGGAAAAAGGGAGACAAGGTAAAAAGGACGATATGAGGAAAAAGTGAATAAATTGAAAAGGGGAAATAGGGAAAAGAGAGAGAAAAGGGAAAAGGGGGAAAATAGGAAAAAAGGGAGAAAAGGGAGAAACAAAAAAGAGACACTAGGGAAAAGGGAAAATAAGGAATAAAGGGGAATATAGGGAAATGAAAATGAATGTGAAAATGAATATGAGAATGAAAACAATTATCAACAATATATTCTGCCACCGACTCGTGTTCGTATTGATTTCGCAAACTGAACTTACATCTTTCCGCAATGAACGAAAGTTTCGGACTAAGATGTTTCTGAACTATCTGAACTAGGCTTTCAAATGATTTTTTCATATGTTTACTGGGCGTGCAAAGGTACTTTAGTATCTTGTAAGTGTTTACTACTGATAAATAGAAATGTACTAACTGTAATGTATTTACTTATGTTGGCAGTATGGCTTGAACTTGTATGACGTACTGAATAAACGATGGCCCATTGGTCGACCGAGCCACGCCTTCGCCCCATTCTCCCCATGCCTTATTCCCGACACACACACCACACTACGTGGTCTGTCCCATCATCTGTATCCAGTATAATCCATTTACCTCGTGGTCGGCCAACTAACTTCACCATTATGTTGGCGATAACGTTACCGACATAACACTAGCGACGAGGAACGCAGTGTTGCGTGTCTAAAAGTTAAATTCAGTGTTTTCTTATACACTTCTCAGTGTCTCACAATGTTCCGTGTAGTAAGGTGCACATTGAACAAAGTTATTCAGTGCAGTAAGGTGCGCTAAATGTCATCCCAATACAGTGAAAATATTGAACCTTTGTTTTTCGAAAATATATTCAGTGAAACGGGATTTTCAGACATGACCGGAAACACAATTGGATCTTTGGGACCTTTCGACAGTGCAGAAGAATCGTGGACGTCATACGTTGAAAGATTTGAACTGTTTTTGGACTGCAACGATATTAAATCTGAAAAGAAGGTTAGTACAGTTATAACAGTGTTAGAAGTAAAAACTTACAATTTACTAAACCTATAGAAAAATCTTTTGAAAGCCTAGTTCAGATAGTTAACATCTTTGTCCAAAACCTTCATTCATTGCGGAAAGATATAAATTCAGTTTGCGCTATCAGTACGAACATGAGTCGGTAGAATATATTGTTCAACTAAACAACTATCGACATACTGTGAATTCAAGGACAGTTTGTCTGATTATTTGCGGGAACGTTTAGTCAGTGGATTATGGAGTGACGTCATCAAGAAATGCTTAATTGTCGAAGTCGACTTAACCTCTGAAAAAGCTGTGCAGTTGGCGCTTTCCTTGGAAGCAGCGGAGTGGCAGACGACAACAGTGGCTTTCCACAACAACACAGGTGAACCTTCAGAGACAGCGAAGTTGCAGCGCTACACACCGACGTCGGGACAGGCCAATAAGCAACGCTTTCATTCAACAAGGACGGAGGAAAAAGTGTCAAGAGTGAATAAATAAATAAAATAAAGTGAATAAAATGTGCTATTGCTGTGGTAAATATAAATGTGTTGTAAACCTTTGAGGTTTACTTAACTGCTACACGTTTGCACAAGATTCCCTCATATTTAATAATAGTAATGATAAAATTAAAATAAAGATTAACAGTAAAAATGAGAAAGAGGTTTTATTGCAGCAGGAAATACGGTACAGGAAGTGGAGTTGCTAAAGTTTGAGTAGGACATCCTGAGAGTGTGAACTCAGAAAGTAAGGGATCGAGTGTCAAGGAAGCAGGGTCAGCACTGTACACAGGATGATCAGAATAATAAAATTTGAGACTCACCAAAATTAGGCCGATGAATGCTGATGCGACGGAGATTCAGCAGAAGTTCCGATGTTCCGCCCATCACGAAAACGGGCCTATAGGGTGATCCGTAATAGGACCACCGATAATAATTGGTTCTTCCGAAATTGTAGGCGTGTCCAGTGAGTGGCAGGGGGGATGAGATACTAGGGAGAGAGTTGGAAAATAAAGGGGGTCTGAGGAGAGTTGGGCAAGAGAGAGGACTTCGGGAAATAGACTAATAGGGAGGACCAGCACCTGGTGGTCCAACTACCTAGGCTTCGTCAACCCGCCCTGCAGAGCAAACACGGGACGAGCTACGAGGAGGACTTGGAGCCACGGTCCAACCCCTTGCGATATCAACTCCCGGGTTGATATGCTCCAGAGATAACTGGAGAAACCCAAAATGAACATGTAAATAGACTCAAAGAGTATGTATTAGATTAAGAAATCATGTGCTGACTGTAAGCAAAGATACATGTAAGTTCTTTTGTAAATCTATTGAGTATCTTGGCTATGTAGTAAGTAGTGAAGGTTTAAGCACCTCATCTACTAAAATAGAGGCTATTTTAAAAGCCTCAGTCCCAGCTGATGTCCCTCAGTTGAAAGGTTTTTTGGGATTAATTAATTACTACTCTAAGTTTGTACCTAAAATTTCTAAAATTGCTACACCTTTGTATAACCTACTACAAAGAGATACTTCATTTGTATGGAATCCACATTGTCAAAAATCATTTGAACTAATTAAGGAAAAATTAATATCAGCCCCAGTGTTAGCTCATTATAAGCCTGATTTCCCTTTACGTCTTTATACAGATAGTAGTTCTTATGGTTTAGGTTGTGTTTTAACTCAAAAGCAAAGGGACGGTTCAGAAAAACCTATTGCATTTGGTTCAAGATCATTAAACGCCGCAGAACTTAAATACTTAGTGATCGATAAAGAAGCAGTTTATGGTATTAAACAATTTAATCAATATTTATTTTGTAACAAATTCACTTTGATAACTAATCACAAGCCTTTATTGTCAGTGTTTGGACCTAAAAAGGGACTTCCAGGCTATTCGGCAAGTCGTTTACAACGCTATGCGTTACTATTGTTAGCGTACGATTTTGACATTGAGTATATTCATTCTAAGGCAGTGGTCATGCTGATGGTTTATCAAGAATACCTTTAAATGTACAAGATTTAATTAACACACCAGATAATATGGACGAGGTTAATTATACAGGCATTTTCTTACAATGTATTAAGGAAAATGAAATAACAATTAATTTTAAGGATGTACAAAGAGAAACTCATTCAGACCCTGAGTTAATTGAGATATTTAGTTATGTAAGATTTGGATGGCCAGATGTAATCGAACAAGAGTTAAGGGCTCGCAAGACGTAGCGAGCTAGCTATTGAACACAATATTCTCATGTGGGGATATAGAATAAATGTACCAAAATCTTTAAGAATGTATATGTTAAATGAATTACAAACGGGACACCTATACATTGTAAAAATGAAGTCATTAGCTAGAAGTTATATTTGGTGGCCAGGTATGGATTACGATATTGAATCGTTGGTAAATAGTTTCACGCTATGCATAAATGAAAGAAGCAATCCTATAAAAAGTACTTTACACGTTTGGGAATATCCTGAGCAACCTTGACAAAGAATTCATTTAGACTTTCTAGAACTTTTAAAGTCAAAATTGTATTTATTATTGATTCACATAGTAAATGGCTTGAAGAAGGGGAAGTAAATTCAACTTCCACTAAACATTGCATTAGTAAACTAGCACCTATTTTCGCTAGGTTTGGGTTACCTCAACACATTATGACTGATAATGGCCCACCCTTTAGTTCTTTTGAATTTGCAGACTTTTAAGAGTAAATGGTATTAAACATACATTTACACCACCATATCATCCAGCCAGTAATGGGCAAGTGGAGAACTCAGTAAAAACAGTTAAAAAACGTTTAAAATGCGCTATATTAGAAAATGTAAATTCAGAAGTAGCATTACGTAAGTTCATGTTAGCCTATAGAAATTGTGTACATAGCACTACAAATGAGTCACCAGCCAAGTTAATGTTTAAACGTAACTTAAGAACCAAGTTAGATTTATTAAGACCTTCAGTAGTTGAAACTGTTAAAACTAACCAAGAAGCAATTTTTGAGGGCATAAAACTTGTACATTGGACAACCAGTTTTAATTAGAGACTTTAGAGGTACTAATAAGTGGATTTGAGGAATAGTTGTTAAACAATTAAGTTCAGTATCTTATGTAGTGAAGTTAGAATCTGGCGTGACCTGGAAACGTTGCATAGATCAATTAATAGGTTTACAATCAGATGTACAATTGTGGTAGGTAACCACTTGGCAGAAAGGGGAAACTATCGCTCGCGCATGCGCGGTACGCGAGAAGGGGAGGTCGACACGAGGCAGTCGGGGTCGTGTCCTAGCAGAGTTCGCCCACGCCGTCCCGGTGAAGAGACCCTTGTGGATCTGGACAGGATGAGTAGTATCGTAGTTTAAGTTTTGCGTAATCCTTTGATATGTATCGAATAGGCTAAATAATCAGAAGGGGGGGGGAGAGAACCATTAGGTAGTTTTCCGTTGGCAATGTAGAATTCCATAATTAGAGGGCACGAGGGAATCACAGCCAACCATATAGTTTGCTCCCATTATAATTAAATTATCCTTTTCAATTAATTAATTTAGAGCTGATCAAATCTAGTTGTGATTAATAGGGAACCCGAAGAATATCACTCACGCGGCCGACGCTTCGACTAAACCACGCACTTCTAAATTATGTGGGAAACAGGGCCCAAATAATCGTATATATTACCTCACGGCCTCTGATTAATTAAAGCCAATTTTACGATCTAGCACCGACAGATCCCACGGTTTGTCTTCATATCGGTAGCAGCCAAATCAATCACATTTTCCCCGCAAACCACAGCGGAGCCCTCCATCCCGTTCCCCACACAATTAAATAAGAAAATTGACACTAAAGATTTGTTGTTACCAAAACCAATTTTTGATAATAGGGTAGTTAGTAAACCAGTACCTATTGTTGCCGACATCCCTCGGGCTAGCTTAGAGACACCAGGCACTCCTCTTCCGATGCAGACTGCTCAAAGCCGTCACAGCTGTTCGGCAGCTGACCAGTCAAAACAAACAACACCAATTATAGCCAGGCGTTACCTAGTTAGAGATAAGAAACCTGTTACACGTTTAAATTTATAATCATCATATTCACTTGCACTTTAGATTAATTACTTTCTTATTGTATGACGTACTGAATAAACGATTGCTCCATTGGTCGACCGAGCCACACCTTCGCCCCACTCTCCCCAGGCCTTCTTCCCGACACGCACACCACACCGTCTGTCCCATCATCCAGTCTAATCCATTTACCTCGTGGTCGGCCAATTCGGTAGATTGAACTATACAATGCGTTTTATTTTTAATTAACCTTCGCCATTATGTTGGCGATAACGTCGCCGACATAACACTAACCTTCTTTTCAAATTTAATATCGTTGCAGTACACAAACAGTTCAAGTCTTTATTCCCCTTTCCTCCCTTTTCCCCCTTTATTACCTTTTCTCCCTTTTTTGCTTCACTCGTGAAAGTGAAAATGAATATGAAAATAATTTTTAACAATATATTCTGCAACCGACTGATTTCGCAATCTTAACTTACATCTTTCCGCAATGAATGAAGGTTTCGGACAAAGATGTTAACTATCTGAACTAGGCTTTCAAAAGATTTTTCTATAGGTTTAGTAAATTGTAAGTTTTTACTCCTAACACCGTTATAACTGTACTAACCTTCTTTTCAGATTTAATATCGTTGCAGTCCACAAACAGTTCAAGTCTTTCGACGTATGACGTCCACGATTCTTATGCACTATCGAAAGGTCCCAAAAATCCAATCGTATTTCTGGCCATGTTTGAATGAGCCGGAAAATGAAAATGAAGAATACGTGAATTACCTTCTATAATGTTTGGAAAGTACAAAAACAAACTATTCACTAAAACACCTACACAAAACCACCCATAAAACAAAACAATATTTACATTATTTATTTCAAAACGTAACATAAAACTACTACACGATAACTCGCGCCAAGAGTAAAACGTGCACCGTCAACTTTAGTCCTTTCTCCACCACAAATGGCGCTCCCCACCACCTTTATATACACCGATTCACAAACGAAAATATCCCAGGAACGAAAAGATAAGCGTATGGTGATGCATTTCAATTTTTACAAATGTTATTAACAAAATTCACAATTTGTTAGATTTTTCTAACGTGCGAGTAATCCCAGGACGTTTTCTTAGTGTCGAAAACTCCTTAAAACCAAATACAGCTAAGGAAGTAGTGACAGAACTAGTGCATTTAGCAGAATCTTTTAATATATAGCATTTAGCAAACGTCTGCCCAGGAGATATAGACAAAATTATTAATCATATGAGTTTCTAAATTATCTTGTGATAAAAAAGACGAAACAATTGACTTCTGGATTGAATTCGTTTAAAGATGCCATACAACCCATTTAAAGACCTTTGTGGATTGGGAATTACAACGCTGTCACTTCCCCACTCTAACGCTGAAGTGAAAGGGTGTTCAGTGTAATGAACATTGTGAAGAATAAACTTCGAAATAGATTATGTGTAAAACCTAAATACCATTGTTCTCTTACGAAAATATCTCAAAAGCTTCAGTAAAACTGACAGCACCTACCAACCACCAAACGAGACCGTCAAATTGGGGCATCAGCTTTGTACTTATTAAAAAAACCCTAATATTTCATCAAGTCAACCTGAGCCATCATATGTGACCATGACGTTACTCTGACAAGGGACAAAGGAAAAGTCATTGGACAAAATAATTCAATTTTTCAATAATACAACCCAATAATTCTTTGATGTTATCAGGTAAACGATTTCTTAGATGACTGCAAAGTTTTATTGTAAATGCAATACATCTCTGTCTTCTGTTATCCAGTTCATCTTGTTTAAGGTTTGATTTTTCTACAGCACATTAAAATACATAGCCTAAGTATGGATCCAAATCCATACTTAGGCTATGTACAGTACCCACATACTTAGGCGAGTATCCATACTTAGGCGAGTGGGTCAGACCCAAGTCTACTAGTTTTTCAATATTCTCATGCTCTGGCAAGATGTCAACTTTAGAAGCATACTTAAAAATTCTACTAGAAACATTGTTAAATGTATTTAAAATTGGTTCAGGGCGTATCGTAGGATCAATATTATCAGATTCAAACACTTTAAGTGCATTCTGCACATCGTTTAAGACTGTCTGGAGATACAATAGATTTATAAAGTTGTTTCCATCACTATACATAGAGTATAACAGGTCCGCTGTACAACACTTTCTATGCTTTCTAGATAATTGAAAATGTAACTTCAATTCATGCCACTGACTTAATAATTCTATTTTATGCTGGCTCTGTTGACAGCCATCGAGTTGCACATATTTTCAATATTTTAAGAGGTTTTTTACATTAATTGTTTCAAAGATCTGTTTGTATAATGTATGTATAATGGGAAAACCAGTTATAAATCTCTCCCGTGAGGAACTTTATATTTCGAGATAATGTTTCCTCTGCGGAATGTATCACTGTTACATTGGATGGAGTGGCGTGTACATTTAATTCATATTAGATTAGGAAGGTTAAGGGTTTTTTCATATAGCATAAACACCACTGTTAATGCCTTTCATAGTACTAGCGTTGTTTGTATCCACTCCTAAAAGATTATCAGGATTCAATCCAAATGAGTTCAGTGAGTCTGTCACGGCTAATGCTATATCTTAGCTGTTCCAAATTTGATAGGAACGAGTGTCAAAAAAGTTGATATAAATTTTTTCTGAGATAAACTTAAATATCAAACTTCTTAACCCAAGAGTTTTATCATACTTATGTCTGTGGATTCATCCAAGATAAGGCTATATTTTTTATCACCACTATCTTTTATTGTTTCTGTTGTGAAATGGGGACCAATTACTTCACGAACTATTTCGAAACATTTAGTAAAATATAAATGCAGTCCATTTGCAGATTTGGAATCAGAAAAAATATTTTTCAAAATATCACTCAAATGATCTATAATTAGAAAAGAACAGTGCTTTTCAATAAACAAAGAAAGTGACCCTTCTGCAATTTGTGAAAGATTTTCACTTGGAACTGGCTTAAAAGTTAATTTACTTTGATTGTGTATATGTGCTGTGAATTTTCGTTGTTTTTTAATAACAGATGGCTTAGTGTTTAAAGTTAAGGAGCAATACTTACAAAAGACCTTTGTTGATTCCCCATGTACAGAAGATAACCACCCCTTATAACTTAGTTCTAACTCCCACTCTCTTCTATAATTTTGTGAATAATTCTTCTTTTTCATAGGAAATTCCATAATTCCGGCACTGTTTGCATAACTAACACAAGCGCACACTTTCAAGTTGCGTAAAGAACAGTGAGACTTCTAAGACCGACTTATTTGCTGTGACTACTGACACATTGAGTACTGATTGACACTTACAGATGACAGTACGAATAACGTCAACATAAACAAGCACAGCTTGCGTACAACAACACAACGAATTGACTGTCTACAATAAAAATAAGCGTAATACAGGAACTCAACCAGAAATTCCATTCACTACTGTCACTGCAGTACTGATATTAATATTAGATACTTCTAGAGTCATAGACTACATACATTTTACCTGTAACATGGAGGAAGAAATTAGTGACTATTTGAATTAAGAATTTTCGAACTTTATATTTATTTATATAATTAAAAAAGTGCCAAATGTTGAAAATCCGGTCGCTAAAGGCCCTGTCACACATCGTAACTTTACTCGCCGCGACTAGAGTAGCGGCTACTAATCGCTGTGTGTGATATAGTTAGTAGCGGTGACTAGCACTCGCCGGCGAGTAAAAATTCACTCGCGAGGAAAGTCAGACTTGTTCAACTTTTGGGGCGAGTAGTCGCTAGTAGCCGATCTTGAAAAACCACGTGGTCTACTCGCCGGCAAGCAAATCCAACCCCAGTCGCTACGTGTGACAGGGTTTAATATGTAATAGTCTGCCGCCAGGCCACATCGTCGTTGTCAGATTCGGGGATAGAAAATATGATTGGGGGTCTTCATTCGCTAATTCTTTCATTAGTGTCGATGAAGCGCCCAGTTTGTCTCGTCTCCCTATCCACTCCTGAACCCACTTGCGTTTCTTCTTGTTCTTGATTTTTAACAATAATTCATCGCACAGATCACTAACGCAAATCAGCAACAGACGTCTTAAATCCTCCTTTCTTAATCCCACAGATGAAATTTTCCTCAGCACAGTAATTCCACACAACCAAAATGAAGTAGCCGCTACAACATGTGTGACTGCAACTGTTTTTTAAAGCCTGCGAGTTGTAGCGGTGAGTAAAGTAGCTGCGACTAGTAGCGGCGAGTAAGTCACCATGTGTGACAGGGCCTTAAAAGATCAATAAGGTCGCCAGATCTAGCGACTTTCGCTAAGTTGGCAACACTGGCTACATAATACGATCACGGAGGCCTACCTAAGCTGAAGACGGGATGCTACCCAAGTTGATCACGAGTGCTACACAAGTTTTTACACTTGCCTATCCAGTACCTATTTTAATTAAGGGGTACTACCCAAGTCTATTAAGGGGGATACCAATGATGATTACGGTGGCTAGCCAAATTGTTCATTGCTGGCAACCTATGATAATTACGATTGGTTACAAAAGTTGTTTACGTGGGTTGCTCAAGATGATAACGGATGATTACCCTGATCTTAGGGGGCTCCCAACATAATAACGGGGGCTACAAAAGTTGATAGTGGGTGGCTACACAAATAGATCGCAGTTGGCTTCCTAAGATGTTTACGGGGCTACTAAGTTGATCACTGAGGATACCAAGGTTGATCTCAAGGGGCTACCCAAGTTGATCATGGAGACTACCCAAGATGATTACGGGTGGATACCCAAGTTTATTACGGGGTCTACCTACAATGGGGGCTACATAAGATGATCACAGAGGCTACCAAAGTTGATCACGAGGGGCTACCTAAGATGACCATGGAGGCCTACCTAAGTTGAAGACGGAATGTTATCCAAGTTGATCACGAGTGCTACGCATGTTTATTTCTGTTGGCTATCTAAGTTTAAGGGTGGCTAACTAAGATAATCAGGAGGGCTACCAAGTTAATCATCGGTGGTTACCTAAAGAGATTGGCTATCATCAATTGGGTCACAGATGGCTATCTAAGTTGTTTACGGGGCTACTCAAGTTGTACATGGGATGCTGTCCATGTTTACACAAAGGCTACCAAAGTTGATCGTGGGGTTACCCAAAATGATCATGGGTAGTTACCCAAGATGATCACGGGAGCTGCCCAAGTTCATTTAGAGGTGAGATGATCACGGGTGGGGGGGGGGTTTACCTGAGTTGAATATGGCTTGCTACCGAAGTTAATCACGTATGTCAGCATTTCCATATCCATCATTTTGAAATGTTGATAGGTGAAAAATCGAATATAAAGTTTTGTAAAAAGAGTTGGCAACGTAAATAGTGGGCAAGGTATTAAAGGTGCAGCTTCTTATAATCACGCTTAAATGGGAGGATATATTTAAATGGGAGGGACGGAGGCTTGGTCTGTGCGTTGTTATAGGCCCCCTGATGTCAGGTACACTTGTCTTGCTCCGTTGTTTCATTCCCTCTTTGTCGACCTTGCAGTCGAAGTCAACTCTGTGATTTGTTTAGGGGACATAAATATCGATTTCACTTCAAAAACATGTAGTGAATCCAAGTATTTACGCCGACTCTTGAGAGAATTGAACACAGTACAACTAGTAAACGAACCTACAAGAGTGACAGCAACCTCGGCCACTTTGTTAGACCACATTATAGTGGACAGGTCGGCCGAGGTCAAGAGGACCGGCGTTATTGATGCTTCAAGTATAAGAGATCACAGAGGCAAGGTAATAACGGACCATAAGTTGATTTACTGTGATTGAGTAATAAAAAAAGAGAAAAATGAGCCAAAGCTTGTTACCTTTAGAGATTTTTCTAAGTTTAAACTTGAAGAGGCAATCAATGAAACTGCTCAGATAAATTGGGGAGGAATATTGGAAATGAATGCAGTTGATGATATCGAAAATGCAATTACATCTAATATCAGAAAGGTGTTTGATACACATGCTCCAATTGTATGTAAGAGGGTTACTAAGAAAAAGGCTCCCTGGATGGGTGATGAGATAAAGGCCTTGACCAGAGAGAAGTGTAAGCTTAGAAACAAATACTGGAAGTCAAGGAAACAGCAAGACTGGGAGAATTATAAGACAATTTCGAAACACATTAAATATTTCAATTTGGAAAGCTAAAAAGGAATTTTTTACAGATCAGTTAGTGAGCACAAAAAACCCCAAAGATTTTTGGAATTGCTTGAAGCAGTGCAATGTAATTGGAAATAAAGAGTCTGGACTGTCACTTGATTTCCAAATAAATGACATAAATAAGTATTTCGCTGAAATGGGTTCAAAAAATGAAGTAGATAGGAATGTGTTGATGTTCTTTAGGACACACAAGAAAAATAATTTGCTAAATGATTTTAAATTTAGTGCTGTCACTGAAGAAGCTGTTAAATCAGTGATAAACGAAATTAAATCTAGAGCTATTGGCAGTGATGAAATATCAATACAAATGGTTAAAGCTGTGAGTCCGTATGCCATTGAAGCCATAACACATCTTGTTAATGAGTCACTAAGAGGCGGAGTTTTCCCTCAAGCATGGAAGACCAGCATTGTCCGCCCACTGCCCAAAACAACTTCTCCAAATAGTATTGTGCAATTAAGACCCATATCAATACTCCCAGCCATGTCCAAGATAATAGAGAAAATAGCAATCAAGCAAATAACAACATACATAGAAACAGAAAACCTATTGCCTGCCCTACAGTCTGGCTTTAGAAAGAATCACAGTACTTGCACTGCTTTAACAAATTTATTCAGTGATTTGATTGATGCTAGGGACAAGGGCAGATATAGTTCCCTTGTTATGCTCGATTACTCTAAGGCATTTGACTCAATGAATCACGATATGCTAATAGCAAAGATGCATTACTATGGCTTCAGTGATGATGTGACTGGTTGGGTTAGGTCTTACCTCGGAGACAGACTGCAGGTCACCAGAGTGGGAAGTGAGACATCGAACCCCCTCCGAAAGCAGTGGGGCGTTCCGCAGGGCAGTTGCCTGGGCCCAATTCTGTTTAATTTGTACACAGCCGATTTCCCCAGCTGTGTACAAAGTTGTACTGCGCATTTGTACGCAGATGATTCTCAGTTGCACTTGTCCTATGAGGCTGGGCTCATCAGAACAGCCTTTGATCAAATAAATACTGACTTAGAGAACATCTCAAGGTGGTCAGCTATCAATGGGTTGACACTCAACTCGGACAAGTGCACTGTTCTGCACACCGCACCACATGATCTGTTACAGACCCTCAGCGAGAGTGGAGTGGCAATTGCGCTGGATGGCGGGAATTTGGCTGTGTGTGATAAGGTGAAGACGCTCGGTGTCGTACTGGACAATGGCCTTACGTTCACCGAGCATGTCACTCATGCCTCCCAGCGTGCTTTAGGAAGGTTGAGGGGTCTGTACAGGTTCAGAAGTTTGCTTCCAGAGACCGCAAAGCTTCAGCTCGTGCAGTCGCTGATACTCTCAGTATTTTATTACTGTTTTCCTGCATACGGCAACAGCATCTCGGGGGAGGACGTTGGTCGGATCCAGAGGCTTCAAAACTCAGCCATCCGCTTTGTTTACAGTCTGCGGAGATTTGACCACGTGACTGCCTATCGTGAGGCAGCCAACCTACTGCCCATGGAAGCCGTGTGTAGGATGTTGACGTGCTGCATGACGCACAGGGTGCTGATGCTCAGCGAGCCTCAGTACCTTCGTGAGAAGCTTATATTCCGAGAAGAGGTTTCTCAACGGGGCACCCGCCATGGTAGGAATCTTCACTTCCCGAAAGTTAAATTATAATTTGTTAAAAAGAGCTTTACTTACTTTGGCCCTAAGTTGTATAACGACCTCCCTGACAACCTAAAAATTTATGCAAGTAATACCATAATATTTGTGGACTAGTGTTTTTTACATGAATAGTTTGATTTTTGCATAGTTTCTTTGATAAATATCTATAAAACTGATGAAATGTTATACTAGTATAAATTTGCATACGGAACAAGTATACAGTTTTCAACTCCTAAGTGTTATATATTGTTATAAATTGTGTGTATATGATATTATTTCTATTGTAAACCAAATTTGGAACATTTTCTATATTTTAAATTTTTTATTGAACAACGTTTTGATAAACTTTTGTGGCATCAAACAGAAAAAAAATAAAAACATTTTTTTCAAGACTTCAATTTTCAAGCCATCAAATTTTTAAACATTTTGGTAAGTCAAATATTATTTTATTAATTGATAGAGCATGTTTTTGCAATAAAAACGACATATAATAAGTCATATTGCAACTATTCTAAAGATATGTAAAAAATGTTTGAAATGAACTATGTAAATTGCCCAAAAACCGCTTATCATTTATAAGTGATATAGTCATCAAACGGAGGGTTAAAAGAAAAATTAGATTGCTTTTGTCTGAAAATATTTAGGTCTGTAGGTTGTAGAAACTGACAAGCAATGTGGTTATTGTTCTTATATTGTTATTTAGTGTTAAGTTATTATTTAATATTTTGTATTTATTTATTTAACGTAAGCTCTACATTTTAATTGACCAAAGTTGTTCTGAAAAGCAGATGTATCTGAGAAACGCTTGGAAATAAAGGCATTTTTATTTATTTATTTATTTATTTTATATCACATGTTTTTGATAAAAAAAACTCAACTTTGCCAACTTTAATGAGGAAACTGTGGTATATACAGCATAGAAGTATAATCCATTCTCGTAAAAAATGTTTCTGTAAATATAACAACTCATATCTGATGTATCTTGCTATTTAATGCATTTATGTACAACTAGCTGTACCCGCCCGCTTCGCCGGTCATAATATTGAGTTTGATTTAGAACGTAATAGCTGAAAGAATTCGAGCATTTTTGCTTCTTCTACCAATATTAGATTTTTTAGGAGGCATGTCATAAAAAGTAAACTGCAAAACAAATAATTATTTATTTTTTATTTTCACGTTTCACCACATGTTTTATTTACCGAGGAAAAAAGGTTAACTCCAAATACAGATCACCTGATCAAGTAAAAGTAGTGTGTGCTACAGTCTCAAGGTGAAATGTAGAACTACAATAAATCAAAACATATACAGTACTGTTGTTGTGAGAACTTCAATCTGCTTATGGCATGTGAAACTACATAAACCACACAGTCATATGTTTTTTTGTTAACAATTCAGATTCTCCATTTGAATAACATGGGATCTTTAGGAGCCCGTGGGGCGGAACCCTGTGGACGGATCTGCATCAAACTTCACAGAAACCATCTCGGGAGTATACAGGACAATATCCTAAAGTTTCATGGCGATCGGTTGGATGGTTTGGCAGCGCATAAACTTCAAACATATATATATATATATATATATATATATATATATATATATATATATACAAACATCCTCTTTTATAAATATAGATTAATCTGTTGTTATTGTTATTGTATTATTGTCACCTAAGTTTATCATTGTTCATTATATTGCATATTTACATTATACAATGCCATTTATGATGTGCTTCTACTAAACTATTTGTTGTCATGGTCTTGTATTATTGTGTTTATTATAGTAGAAAGTTCTGTTGCTGATTTAGATAAACTTTATGATGCCATGTATTATTTATTATACTATGTACAAAAGTGGTTTACCGTTGATAAATAAAGAAAAAAAAAGAAAAATTGTGTTCTAAAATCTAAACAAAATATTACAAACAAGCATAAAAACCCTCAACTGTGCACGTAGGTCAGCATTTGCTTATCCAAAATTTTGTAATTTCTATGGGCTTTGAGAGGTGAATAATCAAAATTTGATGCAGTTTTGTCAACAGAATTGGTAAGGTAATTAGTGTGAAAATTTTAAAGTCTCCATATTTTTTTAATTATGCTAAAAGAGGTGGACAAATTTAAAAAAAGACGTATTTTTGACACAAAACTCAAATTAACTGACTTTAGTGTGGAAACTAATGTATACATACAGCAAAAATGTATATAACCGTTCTTGTATAAAACTTTATTGTATATTTGAAAATATCATTTTATGTGTTCTAAATGTTATATTGCAACTATAGCAAAACAAGAACATCAACTGTGCATGCAATTTAGCATTTTAATACAGATCATTTAAATTTTTGTAGGTTATGATTATGAAAGGTGAAATATCAAATATAAAAAAAGTTTTCTTGAAAGAGTGGCTGAGATTAAACTCATTTTAATCATTTTTAAATTTGAAAGAATTGTTTTATAGTTAAGATCAACTTTACCATCATCTACTTTAAAATCGTCAAATAAACTCTAGAATCGTACACTATAAATTTAAGGTAATTATGCACTTTCTTGCCACCAAACAAATTTGGAACATTTTGCTTGAAATGGGTCTAGAATTGGCTGTATTTTCACGAGATATGCTTTTTATTCCGCGGAAATAACGTATTTTACCGAAAAATTCCAAAAAAACCAATGTCACAACTTTTAGTATGTTTGTCATATTTCCGTTAATTTAAATAGTATTTTAATTGTCTTTTTTTTACTTTGATGTGTTTTTTTGCGCTGAATACAAATTTGAAAACTATTTTGGTCAATTACACATATTTCTCGAGAAATAACGGAAAAACTACTGTCGCGGCGGATCGCGATTAACGGCTATTACGCGATCATTACTATTAATCACAAAAACCGAATTCACCTATAGGCCTCTTCCCGCCGGGTCACGGAGGCCAAACGCTCGAATTTAACGCAAATTACGAATTTTTGTTGAGAAAATAGACAATTAGGATAAGTTAGGTTATGTTTGGTTGTCAGCAAAAAATGAATTTTTCGAGCTGAAAAATAATTTTACTACAAAACCAGTTATATATTTGTGTTCAGCATAAAAAAACACGAGAAATGAAAAAAAAAAATTTGTTGAAAAATGACGATTTTAAAAAAGTTGGTTTTTTCATTATTAGATAAAAATCTAGTTTTTTGATTTTTCAGTAAAAAACGAGTTTTCTGCGGATGAAATCAAACTCCTCAAGAGATATAAACTCATTTTTCACCACTTTATTTACATGAAATCGTATTTTCAGAGGTGGCAAGAAAGTGCATAATTACCAAATTCAAATTAATTCATTTGATGGTTGTTTTAGAATTGGCTTCTCCGAGTTTGCTGTGCCACTGTAAAATATGCTTATTGAGTTGAGACCTGATAAAAAGTTGCTTGATCCTAAATTTAATGGATACAAGCTGTCCTTGGATCCTATTCCAGTGTATCATCAAAGCATAACTGAAGGTATCAGTTTTGAAGTCACATTTTCAGTTTATGTTTCCATATTAAATTGAACCATGAATTTAATTGATTTATTACATTAATCTCGAAATCATGTTTTGGATATTGAATTATTTGAAATCGTCTACTTGATGTTGTTGCATTTGCCACTAGGCCACGTAATCAGCTTACAGAAATTGTGTGCATATTTTTGGCATTCTCATGCTACCTCAGATAGCACTGTTCCCGATTCCCACTGCCAGTCTCGCATCAACAGTTTGAACTTGTGTGCTTACATATCTCAGTTATGTTTCCATACTGTGTACCTCTGCAATATAAATACGAAGAGTTGGTAACCCACATAGACGCCCGTTTAATACGCTACGTAAAGCAACGCTCTCACGGGACCCTAGTGGATTCCATATTTTTGAGACGCTGGCGTAATTTAGCTAAATTTTGTAGCTAAGGGAGAGGAATTCTTCCTTAACACCTTTACCGAAACATCAATTTAAAATACGTTTAAAGAAACACCCGGTCTGTGAGGCCTCAATTCTTTTTGGCTTTAATAGAAACACCCGGTCTGAGAGGCCTCAATTGTTGTGGCATTATTAGAAACACCCGGTCTATGAGGCCTCAAATCGATCAACCATCAACAGAAACACACGGTGTAGGAGACCCTATAGTGGTTTAGTTACATAAAACATATTATAGTACATGGAATATGTAAGTAGTTATTAGGGTTGTTCAACTGAAAATAAAACAGCTTATTGATATGAAAAAATTATAATATGCAAAAAATGAAAAACTATTTATAATATGCAAAAAATGAAAAACTGTTTATAATATGCAAAAAATGAAAAACAATTTATAATATGCAAAAATATGAAAAAATTATAATATGCAAAAAATGAAAAACATTAACATATACCAACTTGTCATTACATGTTGAAAGTGTTTTATTGGTTTTGGGCACATGGCAGGCAAATCTTTTTGCTGCATTCAAGGCAGATTGGATCGCTGCACAGTACACACTTGTATGCAGTCTTTCTTCTTTTAGCAGATGGACACTTCGAACAAGTCTCCCTCTTTTGGAGTTTGTCGTCAAGTTGCACATTAGATTCTTGGGGTTTCTTGAGGAACTCTGCCAGTATGCTCCTGATGTCACGAGGTAGATTTGGTATCGCAAATCTTCTCTCCAGTTGAGGCTTGATTAGCTCCATTGCCAGGTCATGGATAAACTCAAACCTGATGGAAAGTGGATTCTTCCTGAATGTACTGTATATGATGAAACTATTTACAGAGCTAATATCAATCATCTGGAAGAATATTGCTAAGGGCCAACGCCTTGTCCTAGAGCTGGAGGAGTAAACGGCACATCTCATATCCAAGAGATCCACACCTGCTTTGGTTTTGTTGTAGTATGCAACAATTTCTTGTTTATTTTTGTTTTCATCTGTTGCAGTACTGTGGTGCATTGATGACATGAGTAACACCGCTTGATTTTTCTTTGGGACGACAGATAAAAGTGTAATCGTGCCACCAAAGCCATAAAGAGCAGATTCAACCCTCCGTTCTTTTGAAGGAAGAAATTCAGGAGGTATTTCTGTTTTATTTTTTTTTAGAGTACCAACATACGTCAGAGAGCGATCTCCTAGTTCGTCTGCCAGCTGAATTGAGCTGAACCAATTGTCGCCTGTTACGTTTCTATTGCTCCCTTCAATAGATTTGCACAGCCGGATCACAGATTGTGTTGGTTTTGCTAACTTCTTTTCTTCAGCTGTTAGACCCTCACAATCTGTGTTTTTCCCCTTGTAAATATAAGCATCTACTAGGTACGATGTTGCCGAGTCTGTGAGGCACATAATCTTCAAGCCGTTTTTTTTTTGGCTTTTTTGGCATATATGTCCTAAAAGCACACTTGCCTCTAAAGGGGACAAGCATCTCGTCTACTGTTACGTTTGTGCCTGGAGAATATAGCTCCTTACAATTTGTAATAAATTTATTAAAAATAAAACTTATGGGAGCAGCACGATCTGTTCGTTTCCTTTCTTCTCGCGTTCTGGAGTCATCAAAGCGAAGGCACGCCAGCAATATTTCAAATCGCTTTACAGAAAATGTAGCCCTAAAAATTGGTCTACCAGTAATACTTTTTGAAAACAAAGACTTGATTTTTTCATTAGAGCATCTAAAAATGGATTTCAACATGAGTACACCAATCATTGCTTTTATTTCAGTGGCATCTGTATTTTTATAGTTTACTCTATTTGTAGTTTCTCCTAATTTCGATCTATCAATATATAACTTCTCATTTGTATGAATAACAATCTCATTGATTATTTCATCGTCAAATAAACTTTCCCATACCTCAGATTTAGTAGGACTTTGACCCAAGTTCCGGCTTCTCACTGTAAGTCCAGGCAAAGGTCCCCGTATAATATTGGTATGTGATGTCCTTCTCTGTGTCGGAGGTTCTTTTTTCATCCAAACAGTTCCATCTTTGCCCCAAAAGAACTCGTCTTCTTCATCATGGTTATAATTTTCTACGACAAAGCAGTCTTCATTGTTTAATAATTCTTCTTCAGAAATAGCATCCTCGTCGTCTGTAGATCGATCACTTTCGTTTGGAGAGTAGTCTGGGTCCTGATCAGAATCATCAACCTCATCATCGCTTTCTCTGTTTTCCAGTTCACGCAAAAATTGTAATATTTGTTCACTGGACCTAGGATCGTCACTTCGTATATCTTTACTAGTTGACGGCAAAGACATTTTAAAACTTAAAACCTAAAACACTTATATACAAAACTACACACCTATATACAACACCTATATACAAAACTAACAAACGTTAAAAGAAACATACGGTCTTGGAGGCACCAAACAAAAAGACAGTGACCGAAACACGTGGTCTAGCGGACCGGCAGACTCTCCGTTAACGATCAATAGCTCAAGGTCGCCTGAGTTAAACTGAACACCGGCAGGGTCTTGAGGGAGGGGGAGAGTTCGGTGACAGCTACTGTGGAGGGGACCGTTATATGAGGCGCAGGGTTGCCAATGTACGTACATTAAATTTCTCAGTGGGCCTCACAGACCGGTGTTTCGGTAAAGGTGTTAAATCAAAGAAATTTAACTGATTTTTTTCAAAACAAGTAAAATTTGAAGTTTATTAACAGTTAAGTACTTGAAATAATATTTTCTTGTCATTTTTAGATATATCAAGAAGTGGTTCCTCCAGTAATTGCATTTTTATTTTCTCAAAACATTTTGCCAATTTTTTTTCGGATTAGGTGAATTTTCAGATTAACGAAATTCGGATTAGCGGGATTCAACTGTATCTTAACTATACATTTCATAATGATTAAAATGTGACTAAGTAATTAACGTAAAAACTCAAATAGAATAAATAAACAAAAATCAAGGCTGAAATATTAAAATGAAAAACAAATTACTCATACGTGGAGCCGTTTTTTTCAATATATATTCATTAATATGTTTTACCATGAAGGTAAAACATATTAATGACCTCTAGAGGCCAAGACAATTATGTTCCAGTAAATTGATAAGAACTCTTTTCTTGAAAAATTTAAATTTATAAAACTTACATAAAACATTCCTTTCAACCACATATCAAAATGTAAATGTTGTACAATAACAGGGTTTTGAGTAATTACCAATAACAGTAATTGAGTAAGTCATAAGTTGATGCACAATGGAAACTAGTTAAAATTCTGGTACTTTTTTTGCTCAAACTAGATACAAATTACTAAAAATTATAGTAACATTTAAAAATGTATAAATAAATAAATCTTTATTGTTGTATAGCACAAGTACATCAACACAAGTCACATTTTTTTATTAATAAAAAAGATAAAACTATTAGGACATACATAGTAAAAGAGATACCATCGCTAGGCCTATATAAAATTAAGTAATGCCACAGTGAAGATAGAATTAAATTATTAACAAGCAAATAACAGTGAATGAAAACATTAGACATATAATAAATAACAGAAAATATATAACTTATATAAGACAACATTAATATAATTAAAATAAATCAGGTCTACTAAATCAAGGGCTGGCTCACTTGCACTCGGAAACAGTCCTTGTGGCCAGAGCCGTGTGACATCACTGCGGTAACGACTGCACTGCTTCTGTGCTCTCGCCCGCCGCTCTCAGTGTGACAGCATTGCACTAATTCCTATTTGCTTTACATTTCTACGTTTTAAGTTAAATGTAGGCTAGTAAGTAACATATCACTGTTATATACCACCAGAAACAATCCTGGAATTTTCTGAATAGTTTTGACTGTCCCGATGCAATGTTTACAGCTTTTAATGACTGTTTAAATTTTCATTTTGACTTGTTTTGCCCCTTCAAAATAACTAAATTTAAACAGAAAAACATGAAAATAACTGGATAACAAAGGGCATTCTTGTATCAAGGGACAAATTAAAATTTCTTTATTCAATTTTTATTACTTTGAAAATTTCAAAAAATATTTTATGAATTACAAAAAAATATACAGAAGAGTAATCCGAGCTGCCAAATCTTATGAAATTATCAATTCTTTGAAAAATTCCAAAAATGTAGCGAAAACAGGGTAAATTATAAATGGCTCTTCAAAATCCAAAGAGTCTGATAATTTCAAAAATATTTCAATAAAGGTCAACAAAAAAACTCTTGATGATCCAATTGAAGTTGCAAACCAATTCAACATATTTTTTTCAAAAGTTAACAACTCGGCTTCAACAGAGTACCTATCACATGGTCGTAATCGGCGACAACAGGTGACATCCTTGGCTCTCTTCCCTGTGTCGTAAGGGGAGGTGGCTCGTGTCATACAGAGACTGAATTCAAAACATTCCTGTGACGTCAACCAGGAATTTTTTTATGCTATAAGCATTTACTAACACCACTGACAAATCTGATCAACTGCTCATTGCAAACCGGAATCTTCCCTTCAAAATTGAAAATTGCAAAAATCATTCCAATCTTCAAAAAGGACGATCCTTCACAAATAAACAACTATCACCCAATTTCAATTCTGCCTGTTCTAAGCAAAATCTTTGAAAAAATCTGTTTGAAACAACTCATTAGTTTTCTAGAAAGTTATGACATTCTCAGTTCAACCCAATTAGGATTCAGAAAAAACTTGAGTACAGCAGATGCTGTGGCAGATCTCGTTGAACATGTTGTCGATGGGCTTGAGAGGTGCGAACATGTACTCAGCGTATTTCTCGACCTCTCAAAAGCATTTGACTATGTGCACCACGAAACTTTGTTGCACCAGTTGGAAAGATATGGTGTACGGGGTACACCACTAAAATGGCTCAGGTCGTATCTAAATGACCGTGACCAGTGTGTGGAGATCTCGGGCACCTTGTCTTCAAAAAGAAAGATCACATAAGGAGTCCCACAGGGATCTATACTTGGACCAATTCTCTTTTTGATTTATGTAAATGATCTGAACCAATCAATCCAGAATGGAAAGATAGTTCAGTATGCGGACGACACGACTCTCTGCGTCAAAGCCAAGATTCTCCAAGACTTGGAAACAATCACATTTTTAGAACTGAATTCTTGCATTCAAGTTTTTTCCAAAATCAGTCTGCAAACGAACAAATCAAAATCAAACTTCATGAAATTTACATTGAAGAGGCAAGATTCTGAAACAAGAACTTCGGTTTTTGTGGATGATCTTCCGCTTGATGCAGTAGTCAACAAAATTCCTAGGAATGTACCTGGATTGGGGACTATCATGTGGATAGTGTTTGTGCCAGGTATCTTTGCCCTTCGCAGTTTGGCAAGCATTGTCCCATCAATGTTCTGAAAATGGCCTATTATGGTCTAATTTATCCCAATCTGGTGTATGGAATAAGACTCTGGGGCAGCTGTGCAAAGTACAGGCTGGACCGTGTCTTCAGACTTAAAAAAAAAGCCGTGAGGGTGATCCTAAATTTGAAAAGTAGAGAGTCATGTAGAGATGCCTTCAGAGAGGTGGGATTTCTGACTTTGCCCTGTCTCTATATTCTCGGTGTGATCTTATACTCTGGATCGAGTTGCTCTTCGGTTCGGGGTGGGGATATTTACCAATATGAGACGAGAGGCAGGGATAACTTACGCTTCCAACAGCACAGAACTTTGCATTCAGAAATTTGCCTTCCCAAGTAATTGTCAGATTAATTAATCATCTCCCTGAAGGTATCAAACAACAAAACGGAAAAAATATCAAAGCTCAGTTGAAAACCCTTTTGGTGTCAAAAGCATTTTACTCTCTTGACGAGTTTATGATGGATCGCTGGGATGATTTGCCACACTTATAGCTTAATTACAAAAATCAAAACTTCGGACCTGATCTGGTGTGAAAGGAGTGTGAATGGCAAAATGTATGTAAGGGTTATTGTGAGCATGAATGGGTAGGTTATGTAGTTGACGATTGTGATGCAATGTATTCATTGTCTGTACACAATAAAGAAAATTGAAATAGTTGCTTTGATCCAGTTGGAGGTCTGTAAATGCTAATTACAATGAGTGGGGATTTTTTTAGCATTATTTCAAAACAGATGGCTTGAAAGATAATTTCTTCTACGTATTCAGAAATGTCAATAATGTTCAATTCTTAATTTAAATCTTTTTTTATATATGCTTCTTTTCCTTTCTCATGTGATATTTTTGAGAATGAGGTAATTAGTCTGTAGTCTGGGATTGAAATTCGTTCTCTGTTGTTTGAAGTAACATGATGTTCATTCAAGAGGATCAAGTGTACAATTTCCATTGCAAGCTGGTGTGTTTTGTTTTGTAGGCCTTGGATGTTGAGTTGTAAAAATGTTAAATGTTTTGAGTTGCTTGATTTTTTTCTAGAAGGGTCTGGTATTATAGGTTGGTATTGTAGGTCTACATGAGGTATTCCATATCAGTCATGTGTGCCGGTTAGTGTGAGAGAGTGATTTGGTGGCTCCTTTATAGGCAGTGTGTGTTAGGATTATTATGCTTGTCCTTTGTTGCTTGAGCAAGCGTTAGCGATCCAAGATTCTTGAGTTGGATTCCATCTTGGATTTAACATAAGTAATTGGAAAGCAACATAAGGATTTGGAAAGTCTAAATCTAGGTACAAATAAATTCTTGTTACCTCTAGTACGGTATAATGAGAGTGTAAACTATGATTCACTATTTGTAGCTCTTGTCTTCTTCTCTTAGTTTCAAGGAGACATTCATACACATATTGATTTACTACAGTTAAAACCTTATCTTATAATGAGGCTGAGTATTTAAAAATTGGCTTTTTAAACATTCAGGGTCTAAAAGGCAAAGAATTAGTCCTTAACCCAACTACTGGCAACTAAAATCCCTCTATTGGCAAGCCATTTTTGGATATTTTCAAAAAATCATTAAAAAAAAGTAAATCTAATATATTTTTGTATTGCTGTACATCTTTTTTTAGATAATTCTGAATTTTAAGATAAAGTAGGATTTTCATAAATTTAATTTTTTTTTATTTTGTTGTTTATTATTTTGAAGAAAAAAACCTTTCTTGTATTGGGGGAGGGGGGGGGGACCATGCCAGGAAAATAAGTAAAAATTGAAAAAAATCAAAATATACAATATTTGCGGAGCGTACCAATTATTTACCTTAGAAGATACTTTTTTTTTTGCCCTGTGTTAACACATTATTTTTTGTTTAGATAAGCAACTATCAAATATTTATTGGTAAAAAACCTAGAAAAAATGCTGTAAACACTGCATTAGCTGTAGTGTAGTTACTTCTCTTCAAGAGATCCAACCAATTGACATTATTCAGAGATGTTTCAAAATCAACAATTTTGTTACTGCTTATCGGCCTAGTAAAAACTGTTTTTATATTACCTTTGCAATTCAGATTGGCAATAGTAGGCCTACTGAAAAAAATAGGAAATGGTGAGATTGTTATGATCTGAATACAAGGAATCAGTAACCTGACTTGGCTTACACACTTTAAAATTTGTAAATGTTATCTAAACATCAGAGTTTACAAACATAAAGTTAGATTGCCTCAACAAGTTATTAAGATCTTCAACACTACGACTAGACTTTGTAACATCAGAGTTTACAAACATAAAGTTACATTGTCTCAACAAGTTAGTAAGATCTTCAACACTACGACTAGACTTTGTAACATCAGAGTTTACAAACATAAAGTTATATTGCCTCAACAAGTTAGTAAGATCTTCAACACTACGACTAGACTTTGTAACATCAGAGTTTACAAACATAAAGTTACATTGCCTCAATAAGTTAGTAAGATCTTCAACACTACGACTAGACTTTGTAACATCAGAGTTTACAAACATAAAGTTACATTGCCTCAACAAGTTAGTAAGATCTTCAACACTACGACTAGACTTTGTAACATCAGAGTTTACAAACATAAAGTTATATTGCCTCAACAAGTTAGTAAGATCTTCAACACTACGACTAGACTTTGTAACATCACAGTTTACAAACATAAAGTTACATTGCCTCAACAAGTTAGTAGATCTTCAACACTACGACTAGACTTTGTAACATCAGAGTTTACAAACATAAAGTTACATCGCCTCAACAAGTTAGTAAGATCTTCAACACTACGACTAGACTTTGTAACATCAGAATCTGAATTTACATTCCCACCAAATGCTATATCAAAAATTTTCCATTTGGGCCTGCTAAGATTATTTAGTAATATATCAAATTTTTCTAAGAAAACCTCCACACTCCCATTTGGAGACCTTTATATACATACTATTAACAATGTAATACTATTAATCACAACTTCAGTAATTTCAAAATTTATCTCATCACAAATAAAATCTAACATTGAGAATTACTTATATACAAACCTTTTAACCAACAAACAGCACGGGTTTGTAAAAGGTAAATCCACTAAAACTGCAATAACTAGCCTAATTGAGCATGTAATAAACCAGTTAGAATGTGGAAAATTAGTTACAGGAATACTTTTGGACTTTAGTAAGGCATTTGACTCCATGGGGCACGATCTTATCCTCTCAAAACTAGAAAGTCTGGGTATAAATGGAACTGCAAAAGCATGGTTCCAGTCCTACCTGAGTGGACGCAGCCAAGTGGTTGAAATAAAATGTACATACAATAACCTGATACAGTATGTGAGATCTGCTCCTAAGGAGGTCACCAGGGGAGTGCCACAGGGTTCAGTATTAGGCCCGGTCCTCTTCATATTATTCACCAATGATTTGCCAAAACACCTTGGTGATATATGCAATTGTTTAATGTATGCAGACGATACTACTCTAGTAGTCAGTGAAGACACAGCTGATAGCATAAAAGAACAATCCTCCCAAAGTTTAAATAAGGCCTATCAGTATTGCAAAGAAAATGACCTAGTTGCAAATCCAACAAAAACAAAGCAGATTTTATTCCGGAAGAGGAATGACGTAACAGGAGTAGAAGATATGGCACCTGAGGACAACGTTAAACTGCTTGGAGTCACTATCGATTCAAAACTCACATGGACACCGCACATTGACAACTTGTGCAAAACAATTTGCTCTGGCTTATATGCAATAAGGAGGCTAAAGCAAGTTGCGGACATCAGTACTGCCAGATCAGCATATTTTGGTCTATGTGAGTCACACATAAGATACGGCCTGATTGCTTGGGGAGGAACATCATTAAACAACATGCAACGAATACTGGTTCTGCAAAAACGAGCCATAAGGATCCTTGCAGAACTGGAACCAATGGAAAGTTGCCGCACTTATTTTAAAGAGATGAGGATTATGACAATATTCAATTTATATATACAAGATGTTATCTTATATGCAGAGAATCAAAACCCACTACGCAATCATAACATCCATAACTACAATACAAGACATTCCTCATATTTTGTGATACCTCAACACCGGCTCACTCTTTTTGAAAAACAACCACTCTACATCGGCTGCAAGTTGCATAATCACCTTCCTGACTATCTACGAAGGCAAAGAGGACAAGATTTTAAGAGGGAACTAAGAAGATGGCTAACTGACCGGCCCTTCTACAGCCTAGCAGAATTCTTCAATAGCAGCTGACAAAACAAATCTACACTTTATAACATTTGTAAACATTTGACGCCATTGTATTTCTCTACGAAATTACAAATAAAGTTGATTGATTGATTGATTGATTGATTGATATACAAAGCTACTCCACCCTGATACATAATTATCTACGAAACTATTAACTAAATTAAAATTATGAAACTCAAGAAAGCTCTTGTTCGCTTAAACAATTGAAGTCAATGTGATAAGCGTTATTATATGTAATCCTGCAAAAGCTCATTAGCCCAACTATTGGTAACCATCGATTTTCGACGGTCTATCACTCTCAACTACTGGTGACCGTCGGAAATTCGTGACGGTCTACACTATTTACAAGATAACCAAACGTTTCGCCTATACTGTGATGTGGCATCCTTAGTGGATTCTCTGAGACTGAGATCGGCGAATGACCTAGCAGCTTTCATAACAGGTGGTGGGGTGGGGACAGATTTGGCAGATATGCTAGAGAAGGGGGCGGGGGCATGATCCACTTGACCTATGGTCATTGGCAAAAAAAAAATCAATATGGCTGACTTCCATTTTATTTCAATTTATTTAAAATGGGTTCCCATGTTTTTGGAAGCCGTATACTATCATCCTTATTACCCCTACCACCTGTTATAAAAGCTGGAAGGTCATTCGCCGATCTCAGTCTCAGAGAAACCACTTGACGTGGTTGTCACCGAAAAAATGTAGATTCTAGTTAGCATGTATTATATCTAACTACTGACTACCATCCAACATGGACACTCCAGACTTCTCTAGTAGTGTCTACGTCGATGGCCATTGAGCGGACGCCGTGTTGTTATTAAGAGGACCAAGAGTAGAACCTGTAACTGGGTTACAGCACTGCACCACCAGTGCCAACCTTAAACATCCATAAATTTCAAAGAAATGGATCTGTCCTCCCTCTTTGTCGGTATGAGGGACTAGCGGAACTAATTAATTCCTTAAGTAAAAATATGTTGCTTTTGAAGATCTATTACCATAAATCTTGGGGTGAAATCTGCTTTCAGTAAATATGATTCAATAAAGTTTTAAGAAATCGATAATCCTTACAATCTTCAAAATCCATTGATATTATCTCCCAAACTTGAGGTAAGCTACAAATTTGTAGTATAGCTAACAAAGACTATTGTCATCATATTTCTACTGGTCTAGTGATTTCTAAAGTTCAAGCAATACAATAGAAAGAAACAAAATGTGTAGTGAAAGAGCCATTGGCTGTTCCCTTACGTCAAAGTCAAGAGTCAAAATTTGCTTTATTCGTATACATGGAGTATAGAATGGGTGTAATAAAAGTTGAATAGAAGTTCAATTAATTGCAATTTAAAAATTATAACTTAGTTCTTACGTTATCTCTCTTCTTTTACTCCAGTCTAGAAACTCTTCTGTGGAGTATAGTGGGTGCTCTAGTCAGTAAATGGAGACTTCAAGTATTCATGCGGGTTGTTAAAATATACTGCTCCTCTGTATGTTGGTTTTCTCTCGTAGATGCTAAGATGGTGCGAAGCTAGACTGAAGTCATGTCTCTTTTGTGATGTACTGGTGTTGGTCTTGTTTGGCTTGTTGACACTGTAAAAATTATATTTTCAAGTAGATAAATAGTCACCGATATAAGAATTGTTTGATCTTTGAAAGCTGGTTGGCAACTGTCTATGTGTTCTAGGCCAGCAATTATTTTAATAGCTCTTTTTTGTAATTTAAGATGTGCATGGAATAATTAGCCTTGCCATTCCTTATATGTTACCTTGTAATTGACTGTTTCATGTTTCTTTATCACTCAATGTTACTTAAAAGTACAAAACTATCTACTAAGCTATCACGTTTTTGTTGTCCAGAGAGGTGGTGCTCTGCAATGTTCTGTTGTAAATAGCAAATGTTCAGTGAGTTGACTGACAAACTTTCTTGCCATATACCATTGTTCTGCTGCATGAAATCAATGCATAACACAATTTCTTTGTGTTACCACATCATTAATAAACCTATATACTGCTTATAAATCATCTTATATTGTTAATCATTTTTTTAACTGACTAAAGTTTGTTTCACATTAGATATTATCTTGAAAGTAATAGTTTGTTCTTTTGTAATCAAACACTGTTCGTAAATTCATCAGTTAAATTTAAACATTACTTAATAAGTTTTAACCTGCTCATTGATATAAAATAAAAGAACCCCTAACTATTGGATGTACAAACCTAATGGATCAGGGATTATCATTTTGAAGGTTTGAATGTTATATTTATTAGTTACCAGTCAACTGAATGTGTACCGAGCAACAACCAATAATCATTAATCTTCTTCCTCCGCACTTTGTTAGTCATATTTACCTCTTGTGGTACTTATTATTTACAATAACAAACTACTTTTCTCAATCAGATCTCTTTAAAGAAGCTGTTTTAGGAAAAAGAATGTTATCATTTTTATTGTGATAGTTGAAGAAAGTTTTCATATATGTGTAGGAGTGGACCATGTGACTCAGAGTGAGGACCAGTACTCCTTTATTCACTCCAAAGTATACTCACTACACAATCACTTATTTAGTGATATTTGGAATGATGACACAGTGTTTCTTATTGATAAAGTTTGGAAAGTATTGAAAACCACAGTCGACCCTGATGTGAGTAAACTTCCTTTATTTTTATTGTAATTTAAGTTGAAGGATAATATTTACTCCATGCACTTTATTCGATTAATCAAGATAGAAATACTATAATACACATTTATTTGTTTATTTTACATGTTGTTTCAATTCAAATAAACTAAAGAATGTATACATTGCTGGGCAATAAATTTCAATTACAATTAATTGAATAAAGTGCTTTGAGTTAGGCAAGGTTAATTGCTTACGAACATGTTCATTTCAGAGTGGTAGGTTAGCAGAGTTAGAAGTAGTATGGACAATTCCACATCTGAATCTGAGGCAAGCTGGTCACTTTAACTGTAGCATTGCATTCCCTACTCGACAAAAGGCCATGGTTGCTGATGGATGTGGACGACTCTACATTCTGAACCGACCAGACAGTGGACAGTGGCAGGTGTGTCATCAATTTAATTTATAATATTAATTAAATGTAATCATTTAAGTAAATTTTGGAGGTATTTACCAACAGTACAGGAGCTTAGAGGGTTGACCATGCACTCAAGAAAACTTACTGAAAGTTATCGCCCTAAATATATAGTACCAGTGATCCAAAATAATAGAAACATAGTACATGATCAAATTGTAGTCTATCTGGAAAATAACAACTATCTGAATTCATCTCAGTTTGGTTATAAAAGTAGGGAAATTATAGCAGGGCTTGTATCATTTTATGACTTGAGCAAGGCATTTGATTGTGTCAACGTGATAGTTAATCTTAAAACTAAACTACTATGGTATTACTTGTATTTCTGTTAAGTTTTTTCAGGATTATTGACAAATCGCTGACAAAAAGATTTTATTCACGGAAATTGGTCCAATGAAGTTAGTGGTTGAAAGTGAACCCCAAGGGTCAGTGCTGTTACTCTTATTGTACCCTGTTATTCTTGTTACATATATAAATGGCCTTCCAAATGCTATAAAGACCAAATCTTTTCTATATGCAGATAATACAACTTTGTTGAATATTAACACAAACTTTAACACCCTACAAAATAGTGTTACCCTCAGCAGTCACCTTAGTGATCTGGTTGCAATCCCTTCTTTCATTTCCAGAATCTACATCGCCATCCATAAATAAATATTTTGAAGAAGCATCACTGTGTGATTTCACTGTTCAGTCTGGTGAAAGTTTTATTTGGTTGGCATTGTCCTAGACTAAAAAATTACAACAAGGAACTTGACAGCTGTGGTGACTGTCAGTGTCGTCATTGTTGTTTACTACTGTATGCCTGTATATAATTTGTTGTACATAACTTTTATTTTAGTAATAAAGCCCTTACAAGTATATACTTTCTTATTCAGTAATAAATTCGCCACAAAATGGCTATCTTGGAATTTGTGTACTGTATATAGTGAAAACTGTGTGTCTGTAAAGTGTGAAAAACTTCTGAATTTTCTTCTTCTTCTTCTTCTTCTTCTCTCCAGAAATGAAAATCTCAATCTACTTGCCAAGTCATTTTGAAATACATAATATAATGCTATATGGTTTTATGAACAAAATTATATATAATATGTCTAATTTGGATAAAAAATACATTTTTACAAATTTCTAAAAACAGACTGTAAATTGGCCAAACTTATACTTACAGGATATATACAGTCCAAAGTAATCAAATACCACATTTATATATAAATTGTATGTTTTGTTCGAGATTTTACAATTTTTTTTCAGAGATAAAAGATTTATTTTTCACGTATAACAAAGTATTTACAATTATTTCAAGGTACAAAACATTTAGATTTTCTATACTAAATATGAGATTCCTTATAAAACGAATAATTTTTAATATTTTTATTGCTTTCATATGTGTTTATAACATATATAACACTTTGGTACTACAAATATTTTTCCATTTTATTTTTTTCAAAAAAAAAATAATCCCAACAAGTTATATATTTTTTTATTGGAAATATGATTAGTAGTTACTATTTAGCAACTAAATAGGTACATTTTGGCTATATCGGAACCTAAAAATTCGTTATACCAGGTATAAGGGTTGCAATTTATAAAAACATGATGGGCATCAATTGAAATTGTTCACTCTACTCAACATATCAATTTCTTACAATGCTAGTTACCCCAACTATAATTATTTTATCTGGAACTATAATTCATGAGAAGAAAAACGATATGCTGTTTTATAATGTTCGGCTTCATTTACTTTTTTTTTCGAATTTACAAAAAAGGCTTACAGCGTGTGGCAGAACGGCATGCTGGTACACGCTCCAAACCATGAGCCCGGATCCAGGGTTAACAAATTGTGTATAATCTGCAAACTATGCTTTTTCCAATCTATAATAAGATACAGACTTAAAATAGGGGCAATAGTACTAAAATTAACGACATTCTCACTGTGCAAAAGAAGGCCATTAGAGTGTTAACTAAAGCTCAGCCACAGGACCACTTAACATATAAATTTAGCTGCAAACTATTGTAAACTTATATATTTTTACTCTGTGTCTGACAATAGGAAAAATATCCCTGCCCTCGTTTTTAGCACCAATGTACACAGCTACAACACCAGAAATAAAAATAATATTGCAACAGAGCATTGCAGGCTGAGCAAAACTCAACACTGCCATTTTTTTATTTCCCAAAAGATTATAATGAATATAGATACAGGTAAATATCTGAAAACTATTTTTAAAATTAAATTGTCTAACTTGTTGCTTAAAAATTCTTTTTATGAACTAGCAGAGTTTTTCAGTATTCAAAATATTAATTTCTAGATAGTTGGTCTTGCACTCCATATTTTATTACTTTAAAATTTGATCTTTTTATAAATTATTGTTTTACTTTAAATATATTATTACAGTGTTACCATTGTTTTATATTGATAAATAAAGACACAATGTGTTTATTAAATATTGTTTTTACTCTATCTATTAGATGTATGAATGACTTTGTCATTGTCACATAATATGACAATAACAATCATTGATTGTATTTACATTATCAGGCAATCGTCCAAGCCAGAAGACCTTAATAGCATCACCAGTGAAAGAATTTTCTGCTAGAGTAATCATTTTAGATGGTTTAGCTGCACCAAGCTGAGTACCACTCATCAATTGTTTTTAATTCAAACTTTTACTTTTTGCATATAAATGAATAAGGCGCTTTTTTTAATAGATTCATATCTGCCTGTAGAATGAGAGTTAAGTAATAAGTCACTAACCTTTACAGTTATCTCACCGTCTATATTAGTCATAATATATCCAAATGAAAGATTTAATTCTGTTGTGTCGCAGAGTTGACTCAGCCTGTGCAAACCATAATCGTGGGTGAGCCTTCCAAAATGTAGACACGTTTATCATCTTGAAGACAGAATTTTCAGAAGTCGTTTGGGAGTTTAAGGGACTTAAGTTAATGAAATTGTAGAATCCTCTGAGTAGAAATTGATGACTTTGTTATGTTCAGTATTATAAAACTATATTAAAGTGCTCACCAATTGATAATCATGTCGGGGTCACGTAATTTTGGTAAATTAAATTGCTATAAATGAAAACAATGTATATTTAAAATGTAATAACTTTTATTACAATCCGCTAACAATAAAATAATTACATCAACAAAAAACATCAGAAGAAATAACAGCTATTCTTTAGAAATATTTTTCTAAATAAAACCACATGCTGAAGCATAGATATATGCCGATACACAATATAAATTATGTTAAAATTAATCAGTTATAAAAGCAAAATTCATCTACAACCAATAAGTAGTTGTTTCCCCCTATTTTCCATCAGTTAAAGTTATTTTCTGTACATAGCAGCAGGCTACAGGTTTTTAAAACACTTAAATGTTTTTCCCCATTCCTCTGGTAGATATTTTAATTTACAAAAATTGCTCCATTCTTAAAACTGAATTTTTGAATTGTGGTGACAAGATATTTGTTAGAACATGTTTTTTTCTTGTGTTGTATTTATGTCCCTCAAGTGTGTCATCTCTAGTAATATTCTTATGAATGTATCATAGAATTTCAAATCCATATTAATTATTGATTTGAATTCCTTTCAATGTATGTTGCGATGCATTGCACTGTCCAGTTAGAGCTGGACTACGATGTGGAAGGCTGTGAGAATGGATGTGTGCTAATGTCAGCATGTGTGGATGCTGACTCCAAAATTCACTGTGTGCTGATGACCTTGACAATACTTAGTACTGAGGATGTACCAAGGAGTGTTTCACCCACCAACAAGCCAAAGCCTGCCACTGTCAACACAGTCCTGCACTGGCTCACTTTCACTCAAGGTGAATCGTCAGCTATACCAATTTACTTAACTATAATTTAACTCCAAACCTGCAGTCACTACTTTTTATCAATAAAAATGTCTTGTAATTTTTACCCCTCTTCACTTGTAGTGTTTTTTTTCTTTTTTTTCTCAGGAACTGGCTTTTTTCTCTCTTTTAAATGGCAGCCTGTTTTTGCAGGTCGTGTAAGGGTATTACGTTTTCGAAATAAAAAAAAAAAAAAATTGTTTTATCAAATATCATAGTGTTATGTATTGGTTTTTTTTTTTTTTTTCTTTAATCAGAATCTTTAACATTTTTTTACTGGAATAAGCATATATAAGTTTTTGTTTGCATATTGAACAATTTATGGGACCATACCTTTTGAAAATAATGTTCCCCAATGAAAGTGGACAAAGTAAAATAGCCATTTTGTAGCAAATTTATTCTAGGTTCAAAATATAGGGTCTATAGGGATTTTTTATATGTCATGTCTCCTAAAGGTAAACATTAATCCCACTGCCAAGAGTGACTGATACTGAATGTAAAAAGCTGATTGAAATCAGCTGGGACAAAAATGAAACAACGAATATATGATCAGGTAAACCAAAGACAAGTAACATTATAAATCGATAGATTGAATGTTTAACTTTCCATCGATATCACGATTATATTGAAAATCAAAAACAATAGTACAGTAGAACGTCGATAATTCGAACGTCAAAAATCCGGGCCGTCAATAATCCGGATTTGTATCTACGACCCTGGATACCAGATTTTGACCGACCAAGAATTAGCTGACATGTTAATTGAAGGTATGTAGCATTCCTTAAACATACAGTACATCCAACGTATTTTTACCTTTGTATTTTAGTCAAACGCCTAAGCTTATTCTGGTTTCATACTGACGTAATTGTTAAATTTTCTGTTATAAAATGTTACAGTATACTGTACTGTACAGTACCTATGGTTTTTTGCCAACATTCTGATTGATAATCTTTTGTACGTAACATACTGCGTAAAGGCAGGAAAAGAAAGCATTTATTTTTGGTTGTTTATTCAAGCAATTTCTTTCAGAGGAAACAGAAACAATGGAATCTGACAGAACATGAGACAGAAGAAACAGGGCCAACTCATTCTGAAGCGTTTGTAGCAGCGGAGACACTGATGTCATGGCTAGAAAAACAAAACGAGAGCTCACCCACTCAGCTGATTCTTTTAAAACGAATTAAGGACATAGCTGCGAAAAACGAACCAATACTGCAGTTCAAAAACCTATTACACATTTTTTTTTAAAATCTCAAATAGTGTTTGATGTTTTTAATGTACACATGTTGCTACTAACAAATTACAATACAGTGTTTGAACACAAAATATGTTTTTGATTAATTTAACCTCTAAACCCTTTATTGTATAAGAGAAAATATAAAATTTTAAAATGTTTGTGTACTTTAATTGTGTATACTGGCCTTTTTTAAGGTAATTTCGATAATCAGGATAATTTGATAATCCGGATGGGGTCCGGTCCCAATTAATCCGGATTATTGACGTTCTACTGTACTATAATTAATATTATACCGAATGCTTTCGTGTCGTCGGTGAATCAACGACTGCCAGTTCTTTGGTTTAATTTAACTACTTATACAGGGTGTTTCATACCACCCGGCCACAATCTTCTGTGGTTGAACCATTTGACATAGAATGATGCAGTAAATTGTAAAACTAATAAGTCTCATATGGAGAACGTCGCAAAATTGTTTTTGTTGCATTTAAAATACAGGATGTGCCTGGAAATGAGGGTCCGGGTTCGCATCTCGAAATTTTCAACTAGCATTATACGTCATGTAGCACATAATTTTAAAGTTTTGTGAACACTGAACAGTATGATCAAACAGTTTTGAAAATATCTTGTCCACATGGCAGGGTTTTTTTTTTATTTTGACTTTGATATTTTATCGTGGTACTCTACTACTTAAATTTACGAGTGTAAAATTTGTTTCAATGGAAAGAGCACAAGATTAGCTTTCAAACTGTATGTCTTATGAACATAATTACATTTTTTTATCACACACGCAAAATTTTCAAATTCAAAAAACTTTGCAGCCCTGTACCCAAAAATTTTTAAATGAGAACAAAGGCCACGTGGCATATTATATTAAAGGTATTTTAAAAAGAAACATTTTTCTAATTTACACTTTATTTCTATCTCTTCAAGTTTATTTGAAAAAACCCAAATTTTAATAAAATTCTAGCATTAATCTTGAATTAAGAATTGTATCAAACATTCTTTTTTTATCTAGGCAAAGATAGGTCTGTGGCCATTTCTTACACTTCACCTCTGCTACACTAATAAATAAAATAATATTGTGGTTGAAATAAAAACAAAATTATTAATAAATACAGCTCATGAAAACTGTACGCAACTACTAAATCACAATAATAATAAGAACTAAGAATATCACCATAATATTATTGTGATTAATATTAATAATATTATTAATATCAAGGCCAGTGGCCTTGACTGGAGGGTTCCGACGATATCGTAAGATAACAGAGTCAAGCAACATCGAGCGTTGCTGTCCCTTGGATGGGTGACTGCCTGAGTGATTCCTTCCTTGCACGCAGCCCGCCTGCACGGTCACTGGTGGTGTTTCGGAAGTCACCCTTAAGCCGTTGGTCTCCAGGTTTAAGTGTTAGAGAGGGCTTCTTAGTCAAACTTCGCCTGGTAAAGTAAAACGATCTTTAAATTTTTTTTAATAATTACAAACGTAAAACCATGAAAAGTGCTATGTAATCCAATGCTGGCAACAGCTTCATGTTATGTTGCAGATGAGATTTTAAACTGCTTTTCTTCATTTTGAATGCAGTTACAAAGCTGACAACGTCACTCAGTATTTCATCACCGCTAATATTATGAACTGTATTTCTAATTATGTCCATCTTGGTCTGTCGGATCGTAGGCTTTATAGAAAATAACATGTCTTTGATCCTTCCCCAAAGATAGTAATCCATGCCGGTTAAGTCCGGAGATCTAGCTGAATGTGGCATATTTGCACCTCTGAAGGGAATTGCCGATTAAGTGTGGCACGTACATTAAGGGAAAAATGTGGTGGGTTGCCAACTTAAATTATCCGCATGGTTTGCTTGATTTCTAGGTGTAATTTCATAAGCAGTTCTGGAGGAGTATTTAAGAGTAAATCATTATAAACTGCTCCAGAAAATGAGGACCAACAATTACATTTCCGATTATACCACATCACGTGTTTAATGTCCAGTATCTTTGATTGTCAACCTCACGCATCCAGTGACGATATCCAAATGCTCAGTAGCACATATTGTGGTGATTCACTTCACAGTTGCTGCGGAACATGGTTTCATTAAACCATAAGACATTTTTGAAGAAGTGAGGATTTTGGTCAAGCATGTCCCTTGCCCATAAACATAAGTTTGTCCTGCACAAGTTATTTTTCTCTGATAGTTCCTAATGCAACGACATCCTAAAAGGGTGCATTTTATGAGTTTTCAGTATTCCAAAAATAAATTCTAAACTTACACCACAGTCAGTAGAAACAAAGCAATTGAGTCGAGTGGATTTTATAAATCAGCTGCTGTAGTCTCGGGACTCTTCTCACTCATATTTATGTTAACACATCCAACAAATCAACTAACTAAATAGCTACATTTAGAAATGACAATAAAACAATTGCATACATTGCAACAATATGTTATCATCATTGTTGATTAGCTTTTTTAAGGGTTATAGAAAGACATTTAAAACCCCTGTTATAAATATAATATAAAAGATATCCATTTTTGTAGGTTTATCGGCAATATGGAACTTCTGGGCTTATGATTCTATTATAATTAGTTATAAATTATATTTTAACCCTACATGGTGAGCTATTATACAATGTTTAATTGAATTTGATTAACTGTTATTTTCATTTTAGTAATTCATAAGATTAGTGTTTGAATTTTATTAAAATTCGGGGTTTTTTTCAAATAACTCATAAACTTGAATGTATAGGAATAAAGTGTGAATTAGAAAAATGTTTCCGTGATAACGTTGGAAACCTCTGGTCAAGGCCACCAGCCTTGATATTAATAATATTATTAATTAATCACAATAATATTATGGTGATATTATTAGTTCTTATTATTATTGTGATTTAGTAGTTGTGTACAGTTTTCATGAGCTGATTTGAAGTTATTTATAATTTTGTTTTATATTTCAACCGCAATATTATTTTATTTATTGGTGTAGGAGAGGTTAAGTGTAAGAAAGGGCCATAGACCTAACTTTGCCTCGATAAAAAAAAGAATGTTTGATACAATTCAAGATTAATGCTTGAATTTTATTAAAATTTGGGTTTTTCAAATTACTCGTAAACTTGAAGAGATAGAAATTAAGTGTAAATTAGAAAAATGTTTCTTTTTAAAATACCTTTAATATAAATAATATGCCACATGGCCTTTGTTCTAATTTAAAAATGTTTGGGTACAGGGCTGCAAAGTTTTTTGTATTTGAAAATTTTGGGTATGTGATAAAAAAAAAAACAATTATGTTGATACAACAAACCGTTTGAAAGTTTTTCCAATGAAACAAGTTTTACACTTGTAAATTTAAGTAGTAGAGTACCACGATAAAAAACCCCTGACATGTGGACAAAACTTACGATATTTTCAAAATTGTTTGATCATTCTGTTCAGTTTCTGCTGTATATGCTTGATGGAATTGTTTTGGTTGTAAAGAGAAAGTCATTTTTTAATAAATTCCACAAATTTTAATTTTTAAAAATAGCGCTTTTGCCGGTTAAGGCATCTTCAGTTGTAATAAAGTTTAAACAGAAAACATATGTGAATAAAAAATAACAAAAAAAATCACATGTAAAACATTAAATACTAGTTAAATTAAATTTAAGTGGCTAAGTTTGATAAGAATTATTATGAATTAAAATATGGTTTAGAGTTTGTAATTTTCGATAGTATTTCTTCTTTAACTAAAGGTAAAAATATATTACTAAAATTTAGAGACGGTTGGGAAATACATTCTGTTCAGTGTTCACAAACCTTTGAAATTATGTGTTACATGACATATGTTGCTATTTGAACATTTCGAGATTTGAACCTGTGGCCCTGATTTCCGGGCACACACTGTATTGTGCTTGTTCTCCATATGAGATTTATTAGGGTTAAAGTTTACTGCATCACTCTATGTAAAACGATTCAACCACAGAAGATTGTGGCCGGGTGGTATGAAACACCCTGTATATTCAACACTCAAAAGTTTTAAAAAACTAAATGTCAAGAGTATACTGGGAGCGTATAATGGCATCAGATTTGATTGTTTTCAATTTAGATTTCATAGAATAAATAATACAAATGCTGTTTTCATCTTCAAGGGTCAGTCCTGTTTTAATGGAAAATATAATTAAAATTATTGAATCTTCAATAATTTATTATTCATATAAGCCTTTAAATTTTGTGTTAACATTTTCAATATCTGTTATTAGTGTGTTTGTTAACAGATGGGAGAAGTTGGAAAAAATGTAGTATTGAGAGGCTGGAAGGGTCAGGCTCTGTAGACTACATAGCAATAGAGCCCTCATGTAGAGCCCTCTATGTGGCCAGCAATGCTAAGTTCAAGTTTACAAGTGCTTCTAGCTGTCCACTTGAAGGTATTATTTTAATACTTGGCCCTGACGCCACACAAACTTACATTTCATGTATTACTTAATAATCTACTAGATAAGAAATGATTCAGGACTGTATACAAAATGATTAAAAGTTATGTTAGGCCAGATAAGTCTCCCAGTTTTAGTTTTAAAACGTTTAAACTAAACCTTTAGTTTTATAGCAAAGCCTTTTAGTGCAAGTTGAACACTGGTCTTTGAAATTTGTCGGCAGTTGGCATAGTGTAGTGATAGCATATGCTCTGGTTGGTATGTGACTGCAACTGTACCCCTTACCAGTTGTGTCTTTTTTGCGAGCAAGTGTAAAGTCGTCCAGCTTGTGAACACACCAAAATTCTTTCCAGTTTGCGAACATATAAATATGCTTGAGTGGTGTGGATAATGGGCCACCTCTATGAGATGTCCTGTTTTCGTACACTATTTGTATAAAACCTGTCAAAAGACCCACTAACTTTACATTTCTATTACTTGAAACTCCGGTTTTGGACCACATTCGTAGTTTAATACAAGGTGGACAAGAGCGTTACTGTATGTTTTATTTTTTAACTTTAATTTGAAAAGTATATACTAATTAAAAAAAATATTCATACTTGTCCTAAATTCATCTCAGTAGTGATTAAATACCGCTTTTAGTGGTAGGAAAATCAATTGCTTGGTCGCACTATAATCCTTTCAAAACCAGTATTTATAATATATTACTATTACAAACTTAAGATAATACAGTGATTGTGAATTTATTTGTATTTTTAGTGGTTTATTGATTAAGCTTTCAACCTTATTTTGTATTTTTTCACCAAGTCTGTTTGTATTAATAAATAATCTTGATTTAGTGTTTCTAAAATCCCTTGACTCGTCGTAGCAAAATAATAGATCTATATAATGTGAAAACTAGTGATTAGTAACCTGTGACCTAAATTTATGCAAATGAATAAATTGTAATAAAAAAGTGGAAGCCTAAGAACAACACAATCAAATAAGTAAACAAAATTAAAGTAAAAACTTTTTAAATCTGCCATTAAAAGATCAAAGTCCTTATGAGAAAAGAAAGGTTCTTACAAACTTGGTTTCAAAGCCAGTAGTAGGCACTGATCAGCTAATTTTTCAGTATACGCACTACATTTAAGAAATAGTAGTTGTATTTCAGTAATCACTGTGTTTTGCACAAAAAAAAACCTGGCAGGCAAAAAATACAATGTTGTAACAACGTGGCTGGAGGAGTTCAATTAATTGTCATGAAGGGTAGGTCGTGTGTATTCCTTAATTGGCATCGTCAATCATCAATTTGTTTGGTTACTGTTGTCTAGTAAAGAAATATTTTGTTATTGTTGTATTTTATAGAGTGATATTTCTGTAGTTTAATGCGTTCTTTTAAATTTCCTAGTAACCTACTATAATTATCAATTAATTTAATTTGTTATGATTCATATTCCATTTCCAGATTAATACAGATTTTGAGAGAACAAAAAGCTAAAGTTTAAGCTCAGTAATTTATGATAACGTTTTTTTGAAATTAATAAAAATAGATTATAAATGTTTCAATATAGTATTGTAATATACTGCAAAGTAAATGATATATTTTTACAGTATAAAAAGAATAAATTAACTATGGTAAACCACTAAACTAAAGTAGATATCTAGGTACGTAAATCTGGTAATATGCATACAATAACATTACCTCTCGCTTACCGGATGTGCAACAATATGTGTGTATGATGCATTACATTCACTTGCACTACGCTATCGCGGGAGGAATTGTGTGGCATCTTGTCTAAAAAATAAGAATTTTGTTACGTTATGTACTATCCGGATTCACCTTCCATCATATTTAACCGGTTAACCAGAGTTTACTGCATATGCAATCTTAATTGTCTTTTTTAGTTCCTCTCTACTGTAATGTTTCCTTTGACATTTTAAATTTACAAGTTATTATTACATGGATGTTCGTAAAGACCTTTTACTTTTATGATATTTAACTTGTTATAAGCCTTTTATTGGCTGATTTAATTTACCCTGAAACTGTAACAGGAACAGGGTTGAATATCAACATATTGAATATCAACGTATTTAATGGGCTAGCTCTTAATTAAAAACCATTTATGGCCACGTACAGGTTGTTCCCAAACAAATAGCATGATTGATTAACCAATTCAGCCCCACACAACACAACTGTTGACTGAACACAAGGATCTATTTAAAAAATGGCAAAAATGCAATTTTTTAGTAAATACAACATAAATCAAACATTGCTGACATTGCAGTATTATTTAATGTGTCCTTTTACTCAGTATTAAATTCTATATAAAAGTCTACTATTAAAATATGAAACAAACATTTTTTTTAATCATAATAAATGTATAAACAAACTAGTCATAAATTTGTAAATATAAATTTTGAAAGTAAACTTATTTTAAATACTTTAATATATAAAAGATCCAAATAAAACTTATTTTTTCTTGGAGAAAATTTAAATCCTTACATAAAAAGTTTAACAATTAATTACTTTTACATAATATAGTAGGAAGAAAAATTATATATAGAATCACTATACATCGTACTTTTTTAAGTTTTAGGTTAGGCCTTTAATGCATCTCTGTATGATTTTATGATTGGCTGTTAGTAAGCCTTTATTCAAATTCCCTATCAAAATCTGTCAATAAAACTAGGTTCATTGTCTTTACTACTACTTTCTGATTCACTTCCTAACCAACTCTCAATTTTCTATCACTCATACTGTTTATAATATTTACAATTTATTTATTAAAAACACAAAACAAAAACAAATTATTCATGACAGATTCAATCAACAAAACAAAATAACCAAACATAGCACTAGTACAGTATGCGAGTGACGACTCACGAACTAACGTGACGACGACAGCTGGTGCAATAAACAAACAGCTGTTTTAAAGAAATATTCCTGTCAAATTGACTACGACTTAAATAATATATGGTTCGAATATCTCAAGATCGATTATTATTAGTCACGGACAATTTTTCAAAGATAACACATGTTAAAATTAATTATAAAAAATATGCTATACTACTACGAGTATACTAGTGTTTGATCATATGAGCCAGAAGCAGCACTACGAGTATACTTGTATTTGTGGGTGAATAGGTTAATGTTGTCATACATTAATATAAGCAATCTACGACCTATCAAAATTGTTTTCATAATTTTTTAGTGTCACTGGCGAACGAGTAAGCCAACATATTTTTGGTAATCATTAATACAGTATTTATTTATTGTTTATTATGTGATAAGTGAAATTAATTATGATTGAACCACTGTACATGTATTGTTGAGAGGGTGGGTATGTGAATGGGTGGGTTGGTGTGTCAATACCACTGTCACTGTATGGACATGTACACTGTGATGTACATCAATGATATACTGTCCAGTTTAATAGACACAAATCATTGTGTTTTATGCTGAGAAAATTGAGTTGGTACAAAATGCATTTTATGCCTGTGAAATAAAAATTGAATAATTTTAAAGTTGAGCACAAAGACAAACTTCAAATCACGAGTATAAACTAGATGTTTTAATATTTAATAATTATGTCCAAACATCAATAAGCTACGTAGCCAGTAGTCTACAACCTGTTTTGAAAACAATTACATCCTCAACTCTCAGTTAACTGTTTTTTGTAGCACTGTTGTTTGCCAAATTATTTTACTTCGTGAACATTTGGCCACTCTCGCGCTAAGAGCTAACGTTAGCCCTAATGTCTTAGTTTGAAGGTTGTTTACTAAGAAACTAAGAGGCCTATGGAATTTCCAATCATATCATGGATTTAAATCAATTTAAAATAACTTTAAATTGAGAGATATAAATCAATATAAAACCACCGCATTTATTTACACATATGACAATGATGTATCGTAACTATATATGTAATTAGGATTAAAACAAGACCGAATATTTAATTTTACAACCTTTAGAAACCAAGAAAACAATGTTTCATATTGTAGATAAGACTTTTTTTTGAAATTATAAAATGTATGAAACCAATAGAAAAAATTTCTACCAAACACTTATTAAAATATAAATGCGCTATATGAATGGGTTTTTGACTAATAATGGTGTAAATTTGAAGTACAGTGAAAACTAATTAAAATGTCCGGTACTTTTTTTGTACCAACTAAGAAAAAATTAATTAAAACCAATAATACAATTTTTAAATTCATATGTTATTACGCACAACTATACAAGGAAAACAATGGTATGATTGGAGTTTTCATTAATCTCTTAGTTTCTTAGAAAACAACCTTCAAACTTGGGTGCACATAATTTCTGTGCCAACAGTAAGCATGCTTTTTAGCCTGCGAAGCCAAGTGGCCTATACAAATTTATTGGCCCCTCCCTCATCCACAGCTAATATCATCAGTGAGGATGGCTCCTCAACTGGCGACCGAAGAGCTGCTACGTCCAACTATGCTACTGCCTATGCAACCAACTGTGGTAGTGGCTAGTTCGTTATTATTCATTTAGTATTAAAAAATAACAGTTTTGCTATAAGAGATTGATGTGATTGTAGCGGTAATACTTAAGGGAATGTTTAAAAAGTATATGTCAATTAGAGCAAAACTTTTCCGGAGCTTTGCAGCTAGCCCTCAGAATACGTCCATAAACAAGAATCTTAATTACAATAGTAAAATCTAGTAATGGGTCAGTTCCATTTTTTTTTTTTTTTTCGGTTCGGTTCCGGTTCAGTTCTTTACTAAAATTGCTTCCCGGTTCTAATATCTCTACCATGAAACAGCAAGTAATTTGGATTCAGTTAGTAAAAACAGTACAGAGTATTTTGGGGAATTTCCCAATATGAAGTGTAATAGACTCTATAAATCTATAAAATGACATACTTCCAAAAGCTAGAAAATTGATAAAATTTGATTTATTTTCAAGGTAAGATTCTTTACATTTTTCCACAAAGAAAATATTGATTTTTTTAATGTATACAATTTTGCTAAATGGAATGTAATTTTCAAATTAGAATAAAACACTACAGAATTAATTTACCAGGAGGAAATAACAAAATTTAAAAAATATCAGCCCCTTTTTTCTGGTTTAACCATTTGCATTACGACGTTTGATATATCGGACGTTCGAGTTTACGCCAAAAATGTCGACATCCGATTTTTCGGATGTTCAAAATATGCTTTTTGCTGGCTTTATAAACTTTACAAACGCACTCAAAATACAATGTAATAAACTTCGATAGTTGTAGTTTTATTATCGTATTATTTACAAGCGTATCAGCAGTAGTGCAAGTTTCTATAACATTTCATTTTATCAGCTGTTTGACAAATTTTCTATTTAATGAATTTGATTTAGAGACTTCACAATAAAAATTTTATAAATAAATATATGTTTGCATTTTTTTAACATTTAACCCCTTAACTGCTGTTGACGTGTTAACACGTTTCGATGCGCCGTCACTGCCGAGCTGTTTAATGCGAGTGGCGTGGTCGGTCCACGGCGGAGCAATCGCGGTAAAATTTACGAGTTTTGACGCTCAGTCCTCAAAAGTTTGTTTCCTTATGAATAAACTATTTTATGTCAATGTTTTTTAAGAGTATGTTCAACAATTATATAAATCTGCAGATAACATGCTAATAAATTAAAATATTAATATAAAATAGTGAAATAATATAAATAATAATAATAATAATAATAATTATAACGCGGCCGATCTTTTGATTATTAAATTATATATATTAATTACGATAGTCTGCTGCCACCACCACGGTGATTAAGGCACCGGGACCTTGGATTGAATAAAAACGTAACTCTTCATTACTAATTCACTGTTTTATTACTGAATCCAAATAATTAAATATTACTAAACAACAACACTCATCATGAACCATTTAACTCAACCAACTTAAAAGCCAAATACAACAAAACATGTTACATAGCAAGTACTCCCGCACTGTTAGAACCCAACACATACCTCAGCCTAGCCTCAACTGCCCCCCTTCCTTGACCATCACTCCAGGAATGCTGACGCTGCTGCCTCAGCATTCTCTGACCTACTTCATGACCACTACAGCTCTAACTTTATATATCTGAGTTATATTATATAAAAATATTCAATTATAAGAACTAAAATACTAATACAAATTATAAAATAAAATATATAAATTGTATATTATGGGAGTGTGAACGTTACATCACTCTTTCCCACGGAAAAGATATGTCATCCATCAATATTTATGGCATATCTTTAAGTATGGTTCCCAAATACTTATCCGGTGACAAAATAACAATAGCATACCCTCTTTAACATAAGATCATAAAACAAAATAAACTGATGATAGTCAAGAAAAGATGGCTTACAAAATTAAATCTATCTTAATTCTAACATAGGTCTACTTAAATAACATTAAGAAAATAACAATGTTAAAATAATGGCTTAGGTAATGTTATAGACATTTTATAACAGTTCTCAACATTTTATCAAAACCTAAAGTCTTAAATTATATCAACCCAAAACATATTGTCAAAATCCAAAACAATAATACTAACATGAAAAATTTAAATAATACTATATAATATCAACTCTTAACATACAGGTAGTTTATTAGACAATATTTTGTGAAACTAACAAAGTAGTAATAATAATAACCAGTTAAAGATGTTGACCCTAAAATGCTTTAAAATTCACAAACACATATACAAAGTTATCAATAAAATACAATGACAATAAGAGAGATAATCAAAAATATATAACCACACAGCACATCACAGAGCAAGATATGAGTTCCACAATTGAATTCCACCTAGATCTCCATATAATCACTTAAATGTCTCAACAAATGTTAAATTGCTACCATACAATCAGTTTGAGTCTTGTGATTGGAATTTGGTAAAGGAGGCCTCTTGGATAATTTCAGCAAGGGCAGATCCTTCATTGGCTCTAACTGTCAGGCCTGTACTCTGTGTATGTGGAGGGGTATCTCCGGTACAACAACTTCTTTTCCTATGACATATAAAAACTCCAAGCAGTATACAAATTACACAAACACTTAAAGGTAAAACTATAAATAATACTGAGTTAAACTTATAATGATATAACAAGTCTTCATCAAACTGTTTGTCTAAGGCGGTTAAAAGCTGTTCTAGCTTTATCTCATCTCTATCATCATCCAGATTACTTTTAATACTATCAAGGGTTTCAAAAGTCAATTTGTTATTTGTTAACAAAAGATTAGATTCATTAAGTGTTATCATGGTATCAATCTTTGGTAGGTGAATTGAAGTTACATTTCTTTTATAAGATGAATTATATTTCAACTTTGAAAATATTCTTATTTCTTTACTAAACATATCACAATTTGATACATTCTGTAAAATTCCAGAACCATTTAAGATAAGTTCTGAGTACCTTTTCTCAAAATTTGTTTCATTAGTTACAACACTATAAGACTCTCTTAAACAATTTAATACTAATTTACAAGGTTCAGCTACACTGTAAACCCAATTATTATCTATTTGTAATAAGAAGGGTGAAGTAAACAATTTAATACTAATTTACAAGGTTCAGCTACACTGTAAACCCAATTATTATCTATTTGTAATAAGAAGGGTGAAGTTATCATTAATTAAAACAATTTATCGTAAGATTATAGATGTATTGTTGTTTTTAGTTAATCTTAGTTTTGAAAAAGGCATTTTCCCTGAAAAATTGAAAGTAGCAGTAGTAATTACAATATATATAAACATGGATCAAAACAAGATTGTAACAACTTTCGGCCAATTTTTTTACTTTCTTCCTTCTCTAAGATTTATGAGAAATTGATCAAAAACAAATTAGTTGGGTTTCTTGGAAAAATTAAGTTCTTTAGCAACTCACAATTCGGCTTTATGGAAGGATTAACCCTTTTAACCTGCGCGGACAATATATTGTCCGCCGAAAACTACGCGAAGCGTACGGGCGGACCCTATATTGACCGCCGCAGTACTCGTCAAAGGTACGGGTGGTCAATTTACTGTCCGCCATATTTCATACTATTAAATAATTATGTAGGCGCACCTTATGTATTCGAAATTGTTTTGATAATGTTTTATAGTATATAGTCTGCACTAATAATGAGGCTATTTCAATATTTTTAACGCCTTTTACTTTTTTTATTTGAAAGACTGAGGTAAAGTTTTGATCTGATCAGTAGCCTCAGAAGTTGTCAGCTGTCTGCATTCATCATACGGTGTTGTTGTGTTTATTTACATTGTGTTGTGAAGCAAAAAGTTCTTTTTATTTTATTATATTGTAGTTTTGTTGTGTTTGTTCTAATAAGGGAACAAAGTATGACAGGAGCAACAGGCAAAGATCAAGAACTATCTGTTCTCTTTGCCAAGAGAGCTGCCATCCAATGTGTATGCTCAAACATGTTTGCAACTAGGCCATTTCAAATTTTAGCTTCGGACTTCGATTTTTGTAAATATATAAACTTAGTGATAAGTGTAAATAGGTGAATGAATTTCTTATTCAGTGGGAGTGGAACTATGTGAAAGATATTACATTTGAACTTATGTGAAGCCACTGGTAAGTGATTTTTTAATTTTGTTCTTTTTTTCTAAAAACCGGACATGACATTATTATTTGAATTTGCAATAGTACAATTATTCCTTGGCCTAGGGTTATGAAATTTATATATGTTGTAGCTAATAAAATATTGTACTGAAAAATGTCAGTTCCCACAGTAATATTCTTTTTATTTATCATAGTTATTCACCTCGAAATATGTTTTTTTAGTTTTTTGTACTATAAAAACCTAATAAAACAAATTAAAAAAAATTATTTTCTGATTTAAATATAGTTAAAAGTACATTAATAAGTTAGAAAATTTTATTGTGCAAATTTTGGTACCAAAAACATTGTAATAGCTTGAGTATAAACAAAAAAATGGCATTTTATATACACACACAAAATAACCAAGAATTTAGCCTGCGGCGGTTTTGGAAGACCAGTAGAAAATTAGTACGGAAGTTGTAAGTGACAATTAATTTTTTCTCCCGGGTTAAAAGAACACTGAACATACTCTGCATAATTTCATATGTAATGTCTACAATGGGATAAATTTGAACAAAAGGGTAAGTGCAATTTTCTTGGATATAAAAAAAAGCTTTTGATTGTGTTGATCATGACATATTTTGAAAAAAATTATATAATAGTAGCATTAAAGGGGTCGTTTTTGATTGGTTTAAAAGCTATTTAACAAAAATAAAATAGTGTGTTAATATAAAAAAATCATTAAGTTGCTTTAGTATTATAAACTATGGAGTACCTCAAGGGTCAGTTTTAGGTGTATTGTTGTTTTTAATATATATATATAATGATCTATGTAATGCAAAATTTAATGTTGAACTAACTTCTTTTGCGGACGACACTGCTTTGTGTTATGTTAAACATGAATGGCATAGAACATTTTAGTTTGAAAAGAGCAGTTAAATTTACTAATGCAATTGTATATAAATGTGCTAAATGTCTATTTAGAGACAAGTATTGCTCAGAATGTGCTGTTATTGAGCAAACAAATAAAATAAAAAATTTAGGGGTCTATCTAGATCAAGAGCTAAACTATTAATATTTTTTAGTACATGTTCAAAATTTAAAAGCCAAACTCAATAATATATTAATATATTTTTATTTCCTAAATAATATCTGTAATGAACACATATTGAGATTATTATATTTGTCTCTTGTACACAGTAGGATCGACTATGGACTTTTTTGTTGGGGTGGGACTTATGAATCAAATATTTAAGCAATATTTGTTCAAGAAAAAAATGTACTAAAATCATCTGTAAGAAACCCAAAATAGAATCACAGTATCCATTATTTAAAGAAAAAAATTGTAACTTAAAAAAATATATGTTTGCACATAAAGTTTTAAAAATGTTTTACATGAAGACAAGTTTGCCTGAAGTATTATTAATATATTATGTAAAGCCAAGCTAAGAAGACAGGATGCATTAAAAGTCCCTAAACCATGTTCTACTTTCTATACAAAAAGCTAAAGATGTTCAATTCCTTGCCAATATCTTTGCAGTGTTTAAAAATCATAAGACTGTTTTTATCAAAAGTAAAAAATTTGTTAATAAGGCAAGAAGATATAGATTACCTTGTAAATATACAGATTTAATGCACAACTTTTATTAGCACATATCGTGAACATTGTTTTTCCTTATATTAATTGTATTATTTTGTTTCAATAATTTTATATTAAATTTATAAGATTGTTATTAGAATAGTTTATGTTTATATTTAAGTAGATTTTTGTTGGTACAATTATTTTAATTAATGCTGTAAAGGTTGGAAAAAAATTAAGTTCAAACAAAATAAAAATGTTTATTTTCATCACTAATGAACTTTTGAAGAGGTGGGATGTTTTTATTGTACATAATCACATTGCACTTTGTTTGAATAGTTCATATTTTAGTTTTAAATTAGCAGTTAAGAAACCTTGTAAATATTATAATGTATTTGTAACCTTTTCAAGAAAATAAATTTATTCTTATTTTGAAGTGAAGGGAGGGGCCACATGCTAAACTTTGCCCTGGGCCACCAAAAGTCTCTGGGCGGCCCTGCTAGGGACAGGACCAGTTTTTACCTATAGTAAAATTATAAACAAAAATTAAGGTCTACCATCAAAAAAACGATGTGAAAAATTATGTTTTAACTGTTTGTAATTTTATATTTTTATGCAGATTCGAATAATGAAACAAATTAAATTCTTCTATTAAGTTTTTCTTTTATATCATTGGTGAAAATACCCTTTTTCTCTGTGGCCTGGCATTCATAAAGAACACCTGGCATTTACATACCATCCTTTTCACAAAACCTTTGCCAAACAAAGCACAATGTTACTTGTCCATTTGTATTGCATTTTTGATAGTTTACATAATTCTTGTTCCCTTTTGATAATTCTTGTGAATAACTGTAAATAGGATGGAATGTTGCCATCAGCTGTTTTTATCAGGCAGAATATGATAATAAAGGGTCACAGACAAGGCTGGAGCTCAAAATGATAACTAGACTGGACTTTTGAAAAAAAAAAAAAAACTATTGGCATTAATTCCTTTGCCTTTGCATGGAAATTCCTCATAGCATAATGTTACCTTTTTTCGTTTCACATGCGCTGATATGGGCAGATATTTTATCTTGAGACCAGATACTGTTGTTTGATTGTTTCTATATATATATACACCTAGGTATTAATTTTTAATGGTAAAGACTATATTATAGTAAAAAATTATACTGACATCATTACAATAATTTGTTTGTGATGTTTTGTCATATTATGACATTAGGGGAAACTTATGCGTAACACTGGGTAGAGAATATAAAATAAAATTGTTTAGTACCCTTTTCTAACATATGTGGGGAAAACAGATGGCTGGTGACCGTGGACAAAAAGATATTGTTATTATGAGAGGCCATGAGTTATTTAACAGATTAAATTTGCCACCGTATCCCGCACAACTAAGAAGCGTGTGGGTTTTAATTTCGTCGATTTGGCCACATGAGTGCTATTCGACGATTCCCCTCCAAATCATAGCCAGCTTTGTTGGCTCTAAATTAAATATTAAAAAGATTGAAATTACAGGAGATAGTCTGGACTGGCTGCGATCCCCTCGTGCCCCATATGATTAGACATTACATCTAGTGTTAAACAAAAAACTGGAACTACATTATGATTCCACTCCCCCACTTCTGATAGATTAGCAAAACATAATTTAGACTCGATATTAATTAATTAGAAACTAGAACTTATCCACTGAAGACTCCAGCAGCAGTAGCGGCGGTGACCCCGCAAGATGTTTCTCTGTGCACAGCATCCAGGCGAATCTCGTTCTCTCGCATCACCCCTCCCTTCCCTAGGTTTTGCGCATGCGTGTGCGATACGTTGACAACTATCCATCTATTGTTGTATGTGGCGAGCGTGCCACATATATAATGAAGGACAATAATGAAAAACTTGTTTCTTTACAAGTTTTTAGAAGCCTCAGTCTCTTTATTATTCTCTTAGTGGCTGTACGAGGAAAAATGTTGACAACATTCCTTTTTCCATGTTATCTTTTCTATAGTTTCTTAGTAAAAATAAAAAGCGCAATTCTGAAATATTTTGTTGATGTAATATTAATCTCATAAGTTCATTTACTAAATGATAAAACAATATTTATGTGAATATCTTTAACATAACAAAAGTTATTAGATTAGTTTTGATACAATGCAAGTTGTGGTTGCAAATAAATCAGAATGCAACAGATAGTAGGCGCGTGATAAGTTTGATAGAAAAGGGTTAAGTAACCCTAAAATACATTAAAAGCCTATATTGGATTATAATAAACTTTTTCACTTATTGGAATAGTGTAGACTAATACTAAAACCCATACATTTCTTAATAACACTCATTAATAGCCTAAAACATCTAAATTATAATAAAAATATGGATTAAACTTAAAACTATCTTAATAAACAATAATGCAAGTAACAACGCATAATACTTGGCAGAATGAGCGTAAGAAAAGTACCGATCATACTTGTTTATCGATATAGTACTGATTGTTGACAACATATCACAGCACATTTAGTGGGCTTCGGGAGCAACGCAATATTACAAATAATTGAAATGTTTTAGAAAAAATGGATTTGGACGAGGAAAAGCTAAAGTATACTTGGAAACAAACAGAGGAAGATGTGAAGATAATGATAAAAGTAGACAACAAGGTAACAAGAAATGATGTTGATGTGGAAATTAAAGGAAGAGACATTAAAATATGCTGTCAACAACAAACAGTTGTCTCAGGGTGCCTGAGTCACTCAGTGGATACAGATCTTACCACATGGACACTGCAACCACAATTGTAAGTTTTGTTTTTGACACACCCATTTGTCCAACCCATCTGTAAAAGATACTTTTACAGGGCACACACTCATAACTAGTATGAATTAGAATGTAGCCAATTTAAATTTCTAATTTCAGTGCAGTTTTTTTATTTTTTCATTCCTCATTTGTAGAATTAATTAAAAGATTATAATTAAAGTAGAGAAGATATATCAAGCATCTTAAGACTCCAAGACAAAAACTTAATCTATGGCTACACTAGACTAAACATCAGAAGTATACACATGTTACAGCACTCTGCCTCTATTCAAGTTAAGACATTGGATGATAGACTTGCGATTAGAAATAAAGTTGAAATAATTTAAATCAAAACGGAAAATGTATTTCCTACTTGTAATTAACCATTCATATTTTAACAAAACACACTGAATATTTCCGAATAAATATGTCTGTGCTTGGATTCGGTTATATTTTGCGAAGAATACTAAGCTGTCCAGTGTTGCTAGATTTAAGATGTAAAGTCGTGGAGAACACTGTTTCATACTTGACAGAAAGGCAAAATATCAGTGTATAGTTAATTTATCAGTACCAATAATCAGTACTGTGCTATGCTCACTCTTGAAATTTCATTAACTGTTTATATTAAATGGTTTGATGGCTGTGAGTAAAATATTGGTTTCTTTTTTTCAGTTATAGATGAGAGGTAACTTTGTTTAAAAAGTTTGTGGTTTGCAGAAAATAAATTTCTGATAATGATTTTTATAAGATATTGACCCTAACAGCATTGGTATTATTATTGTCTCTTCAAAATGACTGTCTTATAATACACATCCCGTTTATGGCATTTTATGATTGATATAAAAAATTGTCAACATTCTTGAAATCATTAACCCCCCTTAGTTTGAAATAGCCCTTGATAAACGAGTATCAATTTTAAAATGGTCTACATTGATTCTGTGTATTGCAAAATGATTAAGTGGTGACTTGTTCCTCAAGTACCACCTCTAGCTGCTCTATTCTGGATTTGAGAAAGAGAGAGATATTGTGCTTTATTTAAATTATTAAACATATTTCAAACATAAATATGTCTTACACGATTAGAACAATGGTTTTACATCTGTTCATTGCGGTTGGCAAGTGCCGCTCTTAGTAGAAATTAATTAAAATAGATATAATACAATATAACCATTGATTTTATACATACATAGATTTCCCACCTAATGTTAAATTTTGAATATCAATTGTTTTTGTGGTCCATTGTGGAGCACTAGTGTAGTCCTGTGTAAATTTAATGCAGTTTAAACCAGTTGTGGTTGCGGGCCTAACTAACTTACAAAATTACTGGCACAAATATTCCTATTTGATGATATATCTATTGTAGGTGTATATAATAAAGGGTGTAACTAACTATAAAACCACTAATGGTTTTTATATTAAACATTTTTTTACTATTTTCTATAAAGAGATACTAGAGATTTTCCTTCTTTTCCCCTGTCTAGCATAGTATTTTTTAAATAATCAAAAGGAAAAATACCTGTATCTATAAAAATTAAATTCACAAAAGATTAATTACATGTTAAACAAACAAAATATGATAACACTAATACATGAACAGATAACAAACAAAAGACATTGTACAATGACTGATCAGAATGATAATATAATATTAGAATACATCTCCTAGAATATAATAATAAACAATAATATACCTGTTCGCATGTAACTATCTACGTACAAGTTGTGCATCTTCATACAATTGCCCATTCATCCCCCCCCCCCCCCATTGATCAATTTTATCCCAAATGTCTCACCCTATTCTAAATTAAATTTTGTCACCAATTTCAACTATATTTGCACACATTTTTTAAATATCTGCCCAAAACCCACCAATCCCGACCATTTAGAAATTCATAATATTCAGGCGTATTTAAATATATGTATTTTTTTACTTATTTAATGTACTCTGAAACATAATAGTCATCGCTTGCACTACATAGGGACAAAAAAGATTCAATCTAAATCGAAAAATGAGATTAAATATTAAAAAGTGAGTTTGTTATATTTAATTTGTAGGCAGTAAAAATATTAAATGGAACAAAATTACGTTTAATATAAATTATACATGTGTTAAACAATATTTAGTAAAATCAAAAAACTAAGACTAATAATTAAGATGAATAAAATATTGTTTATTGTTAGTTATTGTAAAATAAAACTGAGTGTTTATTAACCCTTCTAGGATGAAGAGAGCGAATCGTCACCCACACTTAATTTGCAAAAAAGACGACACGGGCGATGTCCCCGAAACCAACTGAGTGGGCCATCGCCCGCCCGTAATTGCACCGGAAATCGTTAATTTCACAAAATAACTGCCCATATATTATGCTATTTATGCAATAAACAGATTCAAGAAGAGTTTGAACTTATTATTTTATATTCATTGGCAGCCCAGACTATTGAGAATATTCGATAAAATAAAATTCATTCGTCAGCTGTTCCCCCTGCCGATCTTAGTCCAAGCGTCAGTCAAGTGAAGGAGTTGTTAGTTTATGTATGTATGTTGGTTATTGTGCTTATGTTATTAGTTGAAAAGTTGTTTATAAATAGTTTTGTATTGTTTTATATCTTATTTTGTATAGTATAGTAATTTAACAATTTTCATTGAGTGAGAACATATATGGATTGGAATAGAATACACGACTAAAAAGCCACTAAAAATTGTAAATAGTCTAAATAATTGACTGACATATATTCAAGATGTAAAATACACAACTTCACTTTTAGGAGGAATTTAGTAGACCTAATCATTTTACAACATGTTAGATTTATTTTTCATTTGTAATAATAGTACATTTATGAAGCATGAATATAAATCGAAAATTTACATTTTTACAATTTTATCTTTATTTCGCAGCTAAATGTGATATATATATATATATATATATATATATATATATATATATATATATATATGTATCAGTACAATCATTTCCAAACAGGGTAAATAATTGATTTCTACTACATTACTGTAAATTACCAGACTGTAATTTTCAACCATTGATCGGTATTTTTAACCCTCCCAGTAACTTTTATATGTCCCGACCACCTATTTTTCACAACGTCTTAGTGTTTTAGCTTCGATTATTCATGGCTATTATTACTAATTCGTAACGATGGAACTATTTTCAAACCCTCATCTAAACTAGTAGAATGATTGTAAATAAGTTATTTTTCAATTTGACAATCTATAGCATTTTTTAAATCTGTTGTTGGAAGGTCCAAAGCTCTCATGAGAGAATGTGATCGAAAATGGTTTAAATTAAGCTAGAAAACATGATTCATTAACTTTTCAATACTTCCACAGTAATAAATCTTTCTTGCACTGTTTAAATACTTCCAGGTGCACGATTCGGCAAAACCGCAATGCTCAGTTGAAACTGATTTGAAGTGCTGGACCGGGCAATTAGCTACACATGAGCGCACATTGATGCCTGTTGAATTATCTTGTGATATCGCATATTTTTTATCAAACTTACCGTTTTATAATCACGTCATTTTTTAATCCGGTATTTTTTATCCGTTTTGAAAGTTTTATGATCAATGGAAGTGGATGATTATAGTTATGGAAGTGAATTCTTCCATTGAGACTACTTACATTAGCATTATTATGATAAGTGATAAGGATGATAATTTATATATATGATGACACCATTCTCTGTACATGATTACAAATGATGAATAAAGATGATTTTCATTTAATTTCATTTCATCAGCCAATTTTTAAGATTGCAAGGGTTTACAACAATTACAACAAAAATATTTTAAAAGAGTAAAAATTCTAGAATTTGGTTATACTACAAAAAACAACCTTCTCCAGATGTGGTTAAAGTTTCACTGACTTATTTAGTAGTTTTTGTTATAGAAATTTTTTAAGTTGAGCTTTACTCCAAAAGTGTAGTCTACCCACTATAAAAAATTCTTAAAGTCTAAAAAAAATTTAAGTTAAATGATATTACGTAGAATTAAATAAGCTAAATTTTGGTGTACAACACAACGAAATCGGATGAGTATTTATTTTGTAGCAGAGGTTCAAACTCGAGTACATTGCTTTTTGAATCCGACAGTAGGGTCTCATATCACATATCTAAAAAAATAGTCGCCCCCAAAAAGCCATATTCTGGTGCAGTTCTAAAAGGGTTAAAAATAACTGATTAAATTTAGCATTGCGAATAAATTAAGATTGTAAACAATACAAATTAGTAATAAAAACTGTAGAATTTAATTTGTATGTTCAATTGTTTAGTTTAATAGTGTTTTAGTGTAGAAAAATAAAACCATTAATATTTTAAAATAAATCTAAAAAGTATTATTGTTTAACAGATGTAATGTATGTTATTTCATTTAAAAAAGAACTTAAGCCCAACAAAGTACAGTAAGAACAAAACACCCATTCAACATGAATTACAGAAAAATATTTTTTCTTTGAAAGAAATAAATGAAAAGTATATAATCACATAGGGTATGCAATCTTTTACTCATAAATTATGTTTTTAAAAAATTTAAATGTTGATTGAGTTAGTAATATCATTGAATTTATACACAAACAGATTTACCATCCAATGTTAAATTTTGAGTCTCAAAACGTCAGCTGTTTTTGAGGTCCATTGTGGAGCGCTAGTGTAGTCCCATGTAAATGTAACGCAGTTTAAACCAGCTGTGGTTGCGGGCCTCACTAACTAACCAAATTACTGCCACAAATATTCCTATTAGATGGTTTATCTATGTAGGTTTATATAATCAATGGTAATATTTTCAAATATCATAATTAAATAAAATACCCCAAACGAGATATCCTACTCGTCCAAGGCTCTCGCAACCTTTGCAGAACTGCATAGTAACGTGGTGTTCTCCTCTTCCACCATAGACAATGTTCCCATTTTTAATTCGACACAGTCCTGCACTTTGGTTACAATTTTTTCAACACTGATGAAGCTTGTCTGGAACTGCTGTTGCCTTCAGCAGTCTGCCTCTGAATGTTCTTGAGCAGACTCAGCATGGATGGATCCTTGGTTGTTGGACCTGCTCCCTACAGAGGATGAGTCCTTTCTGGAGTCCTCACATTGCCACAATGCGCTACTCGTAATTAAAGCTTTAAGCTTTGTGGCAGTACGTATGTGGCAGCAAGCCGAATGAAACTCCACCTTACATTTTACTCATGTCGCCACTTCCGAGGGGTTGGAGAATCCTTTACTACATACCATATTAAATACTTATTTAATAATAAAAACTTATTTAATAATAAATACTTATTGAATACTACACACCATAGTAAAACAATTATTTTAATTAAAGTGAATTAAGTGAACAGCACGTATACTACTAGATTAGCTGTACAGAATGTTTATCGCAGTGACCTTCCAGCTCGGCTGAACGATAATATCCATTAATTAAGTTAACAGCACGTATACTACTAGATTAGCTGTACAGAATGTTTATCGCAGTGACCTTCCAGCTCGGCTGAACGATAATACCCATTAATTAAGTTAACAGCATGTATACTACTAGATTAGCTGTACAGAATGTTTATCGCAGTGACCTTCCAGCTCGGCTGAACGATAATACCCATTAATCTGTCATTATAAAAATCCTTTTTTATTATTTTAATGTTTGTTAATATTAATATTTTGTTGGAAATAAGTGAATGTAAATTAATATAACAAACATGACTTACTGACCAAACGGCTAACAGAATGTTTAGTTGAAGATGTCTAGTTTTTATAAATTAAAACAGTTTTGTTCAAATAGAAACTAGTATTATTATTTCAAACAAATAAAATTAACTTTATTATTCTTGGTTTTTATTTACTGGGGAAAAAAAAGTGAAAGGAGCATATTAAGAAATATATACTAACTTCTGTACATTTGATTAAGACTTACATCTATATTTCCCTTCTAGGTTTTAATTTTATTCCTAAAAGATGTATTTAATAACTGTGGCTTGCAGGCTTGAAGTAATTGTAGTGAAGCAAAACGTGGGTGAGATGTGGGCAGAGATAATTTCAGGAGACAAGAGTTGTGAGCAGATTTTGGACCCAGAAGTTGTTGAAGCAGTACATTCTCGTCTAAGTCATCTCTGTTCTGACACAGAGGTAGTTTATTTTTTAATCTTCGTTCCTGTTACTTGTTTTGAAATGTTGATGAAAGTGAGCAAAAATATATATAACACTTCTTATATAGATGAGGTGTACGCTTAGTCTATCCTGTTTTAATGAACCTAAACATAATAGTTTGGCAGTTTTCTACATTTATTTGCTTGTTATTTTTTGCTTGGGCAAAATTAAAACTAAGATTTACACATACGATAGACCATTTGCTGAAAGTATGGTAATCTTAGTACCTGTGTGAGATAGGTTATTTTAGTTGTGTATGCCTTCTGTTGTAGAAATGTTGTGTACTAACATTTATAAATGGAAATGCCATCTGTATGAGATCTTTTTTTATGTAGGAGTATAATTTAAGCACTAATTGCACAACATATGAATGGTGTGTGATGGTGTTTAAATTTGCGATAGTCAAATGGAGAATGGTCAAAACGTCAACAACAACAATTTCTGAGTTTTGTTGGACGGGGTTCAGAATCTTAAAGCGTAGTGTATATAAATAGTTGCAGTTTTCATGGAAATTACCACGTTTGATTATTTGGATATACTTACAGTCCACATTTTCAATTTTATGTCACACAGTAGGAAAATTGTATGTCATTAAGTGAGCTGAGTCAGTGGTCACGAGCTTTATAGTAGAGTGTTTTATCTATCTCAAATGAAATATAAATGTTCTATTTGTAAAATTGCTTTGTGTATATCAGTAATTTAAAAACTATCCCAAGTACAAAAAAATTTCACTTTGTATAAAAAATATTGTTTATGCTTTTAAGTGATTTATGATCCATACAAATGTGTAAGTAAAATAATTACAAGGATAACAAATTCCTGGATCCCTCAGAGTTGTACGATAGTAATATCAATGTGCAATTTTAGCACAGACCATCTCATATGATGCGAATCTGTCTCCAACAGATTAAGTACAAACTCAAGACATTCAAATTATTAGTTACAGAGGAATTTCTCAGACATGCCTGAGGTGAGGCAGAGACTATTATATTGTACAATACATTGCAAATAAAAATTTATTTTAATTATTCTCAAACAGTCCTACATCTATAATATCTCTTGGTTATACAAGACATTAACATGCATTTGTCAAGAAACAACACAATTTAATTGGAATACAGCATATTAATTTAGTAGATTTAATGATATCGATAGATGTAATCTGCTAAGTTTTTGTAATTGGTACTAATTCACAAATCTAATTTTCTTTTAATAGCTATTTTATCCCTTGCAATGTATGCATCAATAGCCTTAAAGTTTTATATTGAAGTTCACATGACCTAGCATTCTGTTGTAGTTGTTATCATTATATAATTCAGCCATGTACTATGTTTGGTAAAATTTTAAAGGTGCAAGAAGTAGGGGAAAGTTATGCACCCACTTTCAACCTAGACCAGTTAGAAGAATGTGACTCAGCCCCCGAGGAATCTTGTAGTCTGCTCAGGCTTGACGCTGAGTCACATTCCATATCTCACCAGGTAAATATCTTATTTCCATGTAATTTAAGTTTCATATAGGGATATACAGAAAAGCCAAGCAATTTTCAAGCCTGAAAATGTTGGCCATTTTGAGCTTGAGATGGAGTTGATTGAGTCTAGATGTCAGACTCAAGTGGTAAACTATTACTACATTTTGCTTTTTAGATATTTTCTATACAAATCACAAAAATGTAGTTCTCCTTTCTTACAATTCGAAACAACAACTAGTTGGACTTATTATACTGAAAGACCCGTAATCATGTACATGATAGCGAAATAACAAGTAACACCTCTAATTGTTACAGTCGAAACGTCTAGAAATATTTTTATACTACTTATGTTTTTAGGAAAACTTTATTTTATCGAGGAAATCTTTATTTTGTCGTATTGTTTCCAGTTGCTGGAAACCATTATTCATCATATTTTGTGTAACATAACAAATGTAAAAACATAAATTTTCACTCATTGCAGAAAATGTGATTTAAGCTTTCTAAAAGAAATTATAAAATATTTTGCTAAGTAGCATGTAGAATGTCTTAAACTAGAGAGAATTATAAATGTGCCAGTCAGTTCAAGGAATGTAAATGTAACCATTGTAATGGTTCTACTAAGTAATATCAGCTACAGCAGGTATTTCATGTAAAAAAACTTGATTTAAAACAGAATCAAAACTAATTAAGTTGAAATTGAGAATTGAAATTTATTATTTTGTATTAAAACATGTTCAGATTTTACGTTAATGGCTGCAACCATCTAGGGTGTGTGTTGCAGCAATTTTTCTATTTGATGTGAATCTAATAAATAAGTTTGATTCGAATCAATGCACACTTTTAAAATTCATGGTTCTTAATAGGCATCAGAAGCACTTATTTATTTTTATTTCACAATAATAATAGTACACGTACCTTGTTGTGTTTCGTTCGTCAAATTAATAATTTGTTTTATTAAATCTATTTTCTAAGATATTGCATTAACAATTAGATGTAGTAAGATTTACCAATTATATTGCTTTAAAAGTGTACAAAAATTATGTAAGCATTTATTTTCTTATTTTTATGGAATTTAAATTTACAGCTATCTTGTTATTTTTAGTTTTAGTTTATCTATATATTTAATATGCAAGCATATTTTGTGTCACACTGAGATCTCAGCAACTACTGGACCGATTTTCATGATTGAGATGTCTATGAAAAGGTCTCGATCTCTAGGTTCGACGAATATGATTTTTGATGAATTTATTTCAAAGCAGAGGGCAAGAAATAGCCCTAAAGTTAGGGGAATTGTACTTTAAACTGTCAGTAGGCCATATGTTATTTTTTAAGAGTATTTTTTGGGTGAAAAATTGTTTGTTTGTAAATAAACTACAACTGAAAACTTACAAACATTTTAACCTTAAAACAATTTGGAGCCCTCATTGATGTTATACAAATGGGCACTATTTTATTACGTTTTACTTTTTATTTTATTGTTTTGCTATTTTTATTTAAGTTTTTTTTTTCAGTTACTCAGTTATTATTTAATTTTTTTATTGTCTTTATTACAGTTATGAAAAATGTTATAGAGGTAGTTGATGATAGCTGTTGTGTTTCTTTTATTTTAAATGGTCATAAAGATGTAGTAAAATGAAGTAAATTATGTTATTCTTTTATGTTTTTGTTAATGAATCGCTGATAACGAGTCAAACAGCCCTTTGTTATCCTGACTCTTCTTATCACTTTCTGCCTCATAAAAAACACCTTGCATCTAGAGTGTTTTGTATAAGAAATGTTTTGCTTAAAAGATGGACTATCCTTTAAGCAAAACATTTCTTATACAAAACATAATCTTATCTGGTGTTTGTACTTCATTGTGCAATTCATCTGCTGCATTTTTAACAGTTCATATAACGATTCAATTATTGTTTCCATTTGACTGTCAGTTTTCTTCCGGTAGCATGGTACCTATAACACAAGGTATTAATTTGTGCAGGGAACTTGTCAGACAGAGTAGGGGGAGAACCAGTATGATGTGAAACTAACAAACAGTCAAGGCCAGAATTCGAACCAGCGTTATCTATAACCCAAGTACAAAGTCCTGGCGCCTTAGGCTACTTGGCCACTGGTTCTCTCTGTTACTACTAATTCTAAAACTAAAATAAAAACCATGAATTCTGTTTGTATGCTTTGAGTTGCATCAATTCAAATCAAAATTATTTGAATAGCCTCATTGCATTGAATACAACAACAACAAAATGTGCTGTATTGCACACCCTCTTTGATTTTATTTGAGTTATTAATAAAACCAAAGAGCCCTTTCAAATATCAAGTTGCCTAGATAAATATTATTAATTAAAAACTGTCTTAATCTTTAGTTTTCATATTAATGCATCATTTTAATTAATCAGAATATTTCTGATCCACTGACTTCTGGATTTATCATCATACTTTCGAAAGTCACTGTTTGAATTAGTTGTTCAAATTGTTTTTTGATACATTACATACCTCTACAACCTGCTCGGAATAACGACAACGGATAAGTTTATCCACAAACAGTTTTTACTGAATTAGGCAAACAGAGAAAGTTTCCAGTCTAAGAGTAATGTAATGAGGTAGTTTCTACTTTACTTGCCATGGCAAAGGCTAGTAAATGACACATTATAAAAACAGACTTTCATTGCCGTCTGTTGAACTTGATACAATATTATTTTAGTGTTGAAAAAATATACCTAAGAAAAATAATTAAAACATGAATTGTAATAGTTATCTTCCCTCTTTGAAATATATGTAGTAAAATCCTGTTTAATTGAAACTCATTAACCCAAAAAAATGTAGATGAAGAATGGAAAACAATGAGACGGATGTCTTAACATGCAATTAGCAAACATGATACAGACAGATGGACAGTCGTTAAGGCTTGCTTGTGCAGCAGTCACTCACTTTCTCACCATTGCATTTCTTGAGCTTAACCCCCCTTCCTGTTGAACTAAACTCATAACATTGCACAGTGAAACATTTTTTTATCAAGATTTAAAAGTTTGAATGAAACAACTGTGGTTGTATTTAAAATGCCTTATGCACAATGGTCTGTTGAACGTTTCATTAGTTGTAATATTTTTTTATTCTCAAAAATGTTTTTGTAAAATGAATTCATAAGATGTTACTGTTTATAGATTCAAAAATTATTGTTGAAAACAGGAATCAGTACAAGTATTTAATAAATGTAATTACAAATATTTACTCATGCCTAACCTATAATTGTTACAATGTTAAATATATACAAAATATCACATGATTATTATTTGTTAGATAACTACAAGTACATTTTTATTAACCAGGGGAATCTTTTTGCTCCTAGTAGAGTCACATGTCTTAAAAAAATTCTATTAGAAAGAGTTAATATTAAGGTTTGGTATGGTTAAAAAAAATCCCTTTTTACAAAACTAAATAACATGTTCCTCTATGACAGAAAGTTATTTTAGAAGCTACATTGTGTTAGATCTCATTGACGGGGCACCAGTGGCTCATGTCCATCATGCAAGATCCTGACCGTCCCCCTTGTGTCTGTGTGCGTCATGATGTTGATGGCTGTGTATGGCAGCTGGAGTCTCCTTCCAACTCAAGTGATTGGCCATGTCAACATATTGGTACCTTTTGTGCCTTAGGATATGTAGCTGCCTCCAAACAACAGAAGAAGTTTGTTTTAGGTGCTCCAGGTATGTAAATTTCAAGCTTGGTTAGTGCACAAGGTTTTTGTTAATAATTAATTAGTGTAAAACACTGTTATTACTATATGTTGTTCATAGTAATAAAGATTACATTCTCAGTAATATATTATTCATCTGAATAAAGATTGTAATTTCAGTAGTCTTCTTTATCAGCTAGGTAGTTACTTCTTGATCTCTCAAATAGGATTAAGATTTTTTTCAATTTGAGAATAACTATTTCATTAGATTGAGCTATTTATTATACTATTAATTGTTGCATGGTTAACTTTTAACCCTAGACGTGACAGTGGTGTTCACTCTGTAGTGACAGGCACTTTTAGCCGAATTTGACATGCATACAATTCAAAATTGTTACAACACTATATATTTTATGAACCCCTATGTATAGTACGTCGATAATGTTGATTTCTTTATGCTTTAAAAAAAATATTCTTGATCTTAATTAATTGTTGGACCAAAAATTAGAGTATCAGAGGCCAATTTTAGAGTATACTTCTATAATTGTCTTTGTAATTGGACATTAACTTTAAAATGCATTTTTGGCACTGTTCTAGCCGTTTTTGTAACAAACCAATTCCATATTCGAATTCAGCTAAAAAAATCCTATAATGAATAATTACTATCTCAATTTTGAAAATCTTGGAGTTGGCCTTGTTTATTACTGAGCTACTCTTATCCTATAAACCTCCTTATTTATAAATGGACCCAAATCTTCAACTCTTAAGAGAATGCATTAAAATGGTAATAACATTCCTTTTTCTAAGCTACGTGTAAAGTGTTATTGACCCTTCCCCATACATATAATGGTAATTACCTCATACGCATACACGTACAATCATACCACCCATACACGTACAATAGTATTGACTCACCTGCCCTCCTTATAAATGTACTTTTTGTTCTGATATCATTAGATTTTTACCTAATTTTTTTAAAGACATTAATCAACAACAGATTTCTGTTTGTTAAGAATACATTTAATTTTTCTAAAATGTTGCTTTGATACATGTTTTGGCAAAAAATGAGACACATGGTGAAGATGAGTGTATTTATCAGTGTTTTGTATTTAACCCTAAATTAGTAGATTCATGAAGTAATGCTGATTTGTTTATGTTGTAAGATTTATCATATGCTGTCATTTGCGAGGCTGCCAATCACGTTTTTGTCTACTACAAATCATGTACTATCAATGGAGAACTTCGCAATCGCAAGAATTCGTCTGCTATTATAACAGTAGCAAAGCAACAATTGATCAACCTTCATTCACAATTGCCTATTCTTGGTGCCCATGCTACTAACAAAAACATCTTTGTGCTCACGGCAGATACTCTATATTTATACCAAATACAATAAATACCTAAAATTGTTTGAATATTTTTTTATGTATCCTTTTAAATGTTCATATTACAATAAATGCTGTACAGTGGTTTAAAACCACCTTAGTTGCTTCACATAAATAGAAGGCATGTTCTTAAAGTAAGCTCCGTTTTGGAATCCCGCCATTGTAGAGCTGTGGTCGGCATTCAGTCTATGCACGCTGTGTACAACTATGTTTTGACAATCCATAGCCGCCATTACAGATCCATTTGAATGTATTTAAGGTTCCTTATAAGTGTTTTAAATTTCTCTGCCGAATGAAAATGTGCCGACTGTGAAATAAGTGCTGTGTAAGTTTTCTTAATGTTAAGGCCATGAAAGCAGCTGACATTCATTGTGAAAACTGTCACAGTGATAATTTGGTTTTAAAGAACCGTCACCATCACGATTCTAATGCCCAAGGAATGTGAGAAACTGGCTAAACATTTGTTTATGTAATTCTGATAAACATTTGTTTTTGTGCTTTTGTCAGCATTTTGGGAACTCAGCGTAGCATAACTCTTAGTACTTCAAAATCACACATATCGGCAGCATTTTCAGTTGGCGTAGGTATTTTAAACACTCATAAGCAACCTTAAATACAGGAAATAGATCCGTAATGGCAGCTATGGCTTCCAACATACAGTGGTACACAGTGTCCATGCGCCGAACGCCCACCGCAGCACTTCAATGGCAGGATTGAAAAAAAGGTACTTACTTTAAAAACATGCCTCGTATCTACACTAGAAATTTTAATGTAAAAAGTTCAAAGAACAAGCTATAATTACTTTGAAACATAAAAACTATACTTTAATTTTGAGCATTGCTCAAAATACTTTAAAAATTAGTAAATATACTTTGTTTACTCATAGATAAAAACTTTAATGGGAGTATTAATTCAAAATATTTGTAAAAAAATATCCAGTATTTGGTTTTGAAACTAAGAGGCTTTGTCATGAACATTATTTGAGAAACCCCTCGAATGGAGGGAGCAGATCTGGTCCTGTCATTCTTGTTGGTGTGTACTCTATAAGATTTATTAGGATTTTTTTCATGTTCAAGTTTTTATGAAGTAATGGGACATCAATTAAAGGTACTGATTCATTTGCAATGTTTTTGCCGATAGCATAAATTGGAAAAACCCAATTTTCCATTCAAGCCTTTAAAGTGACTATTTAGTGTCAGTCCAGTATAGTATCAGAGATCCCTCCATGAAGGTTGTCACATAGTAATTGTTTGACAGAGTTAGCGTCATGAGATAAAGCACCAACCATCTTGTTGAAAGATTTCTCTAGTCATTTCTGGAACCATGAAATAAGGGAAGACTTTTAAAAAAGTTTCTTTTAATTCTCTGTTCAGGAGACTTTGGAACACCAGTTTCATGTCCAACTTTCCTTAATGATTTTGGTTAACCAGGAGAGCGGAGAATTGATGCGCATTCCAGTTTTTCTATTTTCTCATAATTTATTCTTGAGAATATTTTTATTCTAACAATAGATTTTTCCACTCAGCATTATTGTTGGATTGCTTTGTAGTTAAACTCCTGGGTAGGAAACTACAAATTGTCTAATTGCTTCTGTAACGTTACCAAAGGCAATAGCCCACACACAACATTTTACTTTTTGTTCAACAGAATAAGCTATTTCGCAAATTTTATTTAAAAAATGCACTAGAGCAACTTAGGTTAATGATTTAATTGCTCAAGCAATGTTGGTAAACAAAAACAGCTGTTTAACAATGAGGGTTTAAAGTGCAATGCAGTAAAAACATGTAGTACCAACTTAAAAAAAAGTAATTTTTAAAGGAAGAAATTGGTAAATTTTCCACTATGCCACTGTAAATGTTAGAGATGAAATTTTCACCGCATATTTTTAGAATCTTTATAAAAAGTGTGCAAAATTTCAAAATGATCGATGCTTAAATAGATAGCCTATGCAAAGTCAAACGGTTAAACCTCTTCATGAGACACCCTGTAAATGGTGCACGTTTGTTATGTGTGTAGAAATGTGAAGGTTTAAAATTTTTACTCAATCTTTTTCTTAAGTTAGACTATAAAAACTACTTTTTTTATGATTTTCCCATTAGAAATACATTAGGGCAGTTTTGGGGTAAAGCGTAAAAGTCTACTTTTGTGAATTTTCCTGAAGTTATCAGACCGAGTGCTTCAATTCAAGTATACACTTTATGGGGCTAGGACGCCAGGAAGTGCCTCAAAATTTGTCAGTTAGTGAGTGATCCCAATGCAGCTATCTTATCTTACTATTATATAAAAATGTAATGGTGTCTGTCTATGTGTGTGTGTTACTCAATCACGCAAAAACTACTGGACCCATGCAGCTGAAATGTTGCATGGACATTCTTAGTGTCTTTGGTTAACACATAGGCCTATCTTTATTTTGAAATTCCATTAGGGCACCAACCCAGGGGCTCTAAGAAGTATCAATGCAAGTCCTGTGGCAATACTAATTTGACAATTAATTGTTTATACTAGTTTCATCAGCTGTTGGAATAAACAAAAGAAACTTACTTAGTCAGAACTGTACCGTGCTTCAGAAAGCACTGTAACTAGAAAAGACGGTAAGTATCACGACAAGGCTGTGCAGTAGACATGCAACATCACATGGACGAAATCAGCTGATTTGTTTAGTATATTAAATACTGGTAACTAATCTACCAATTACATAGAAGCATTCAGCTAAATAGTAATTAAATTATTTACCAATTATCAGCTGGAATTGTAACTACAGGAATTAGAACAGTATTCTTGTGTTTATTTTTGCCAGTTCGCCCATGTGATGTCATGGAAGATAAGATGCACGTGATACCTACCTTATTCTTCTCTGAAGTAAAATACTGTACCAATCCTAACCACAACGCACTTTAGAATTACAGATGCCAGAAGGTAGGCCTACATCCCATATCTAACACTTACCTTATTTCATCATGCTTTGTATTACTGAACGCAATTAGCACAATATAAATCAACATAAAACTCTGCACTAAGGACAGGTAATGTGCGAGTATATAATAAGATAAGTTCTACTGAAACCAAGTAACACAGAATATAGACAGATACAGAAGCCCCACGGTATAGGAAATAATGAAACCGGCAGTTCATAGTATTTCTCAAAATGAAGGCGTTGAGACGGTAACTAACTGGCGCGGCGTTGCCAGATCACAGTGCGGGATTCCCGTTTCCCCGCACTGACTGACTTATATCCAAGTCTTGAGAACAGATAAAATGAAAATCTTTTTATGGAAACTAGCTGAACCCGGCGGCGTTGTATCGCCTTTCATTTTTCATTGACATACCAAAATAAAGCAATTAGATTTTTTAGGAGGCATGTCATAAAAAGTAAACTGCAAAACAAATAATTATTTTTTATTTTCACGTTTCACCACATGTTTTAATTACCGAAGAAAAAAGGTTAACACCAAATACAGATCACCTGATCAAGTAAAAGTAGTGTGTGCTACACTCTCAAGGTAAAATGTAGAACTACAATAAATCAAAACATATACAGTACTGTTGTTGTGAGAACTTAATCTGCTTATGGCATGTGAAACTACATTAAACCACACAGTCATATGTTTTTTGTAAACAATTCAGATTCTCCATTTGAATAACATGGGATCTTTAGGAGCCCGTGAGGCGGGACCCTGCGGACGGATCTGCATCAAATTTCACAGAAACCATCTCGGGAGTATACAGGACAACATCCTAAAGTTTCATGGCGATCGGTTGGATGGTTGGCAGTGCATAAACTTCAAACATATATATATATATGTATATACATACGTACATACATACGTATATATATACAAACATCCTCTTTTATAAATATAGATAAAAAAATGAAAATAAGTTTTGGTTATTTGGAAAACCAAAAATAAAAAAAAATTTTAATTAAAAAATTCTCTCTCTTTCTCTCTCTCACTCCCCCCTCTCCCTCCCCCTCTATACACACACACACATATATATATATATATATATATATATATATATATATATATATATATAAAGGGTGTCTCTTAACTCTCTGATAAGCTTTCTTGATTATTGTTTCTGGTTTATTTCGGATCACAAATATCATATTTAAAGTGTCCGAAACACCTCGGTTAACCTTGCAGACACCATTTTCTTTTTTCTTTTCAATTTATATCTCAAAAACAAAAAGGTGCATTAAGCTGAAATTTTGTGTGGTTCTTCATAACATAAACACTCATTTTGAGAAAAATTGTGGGTTTTCCTGTATCAACATTTTCAAAATGGCGACCATTTAAAATCATAAGTAACTATAAACCAATAATTAAATTAATAAATACGCAGAATATATACTGTAGGAAATTCAGTTACAAATCCAATTATATAACGTTTTTAAAAATAGGATGAAAAATAAAAAAGAAAAGATAATTTATGTGACAGTATGTACAGTGCAATATGCCAGTACAAGTACAATGTGTAACATCTGATAATAATAAAGTAATTTTTGATAACCTTAAATCAGCTGACTAGTTCAAAAATAAAGTTATTGTAAACGTCTGATTTAAGAGTATCACAAATTATTTTATTATTATCAACTATTATAATAATAATGTTTTACACATTGTACTTGTACTGGCATATTACATTGCATTGTACAAACTGTCACATAAATCATCTTTTCTTTGTTATTTTTCATCCTATTTATAAAAACTTTATATAATTGCATTTTTAATTAAATTCCCAAAAAATATTATTTGTGTAATTTTTAATATAATTAATATTTTATGAGTTACTTAGGATTTTAAATTTTAAATGGCCACTATTTTGATACCAGAAACCCCATAATTTGTCTCAAAATTTATGTTTATGATATAAAAGACTATACAACATTTCAGCTTAATACACCTTTTTTTTAGATATAAATTTAAAAGTAAAAATAACACTGGCTGCAAGGAAAACCAAGGTTTTTTGGACACTTTAAATATGATATTTGTGGCCATAAATGATCCAGAAACAATGACTAAGAGAGCTTATCAGAGTTCATAGATACCCTGTATGTTGTCTTAAATAGTTATTTTACAAAGAAATATTTTGTTATACATAATGTTCAAAAATATTACAAAATCTAAAACAAAAAGTAAATTAATCAAATAAACTTGTTATAATTTTAATATACACTTTTTTTTTTTTTTTACTAATTTAACTAATTTCTATTTTATACATGAATTGAAGGCTGTTTAGTATTTATTCAATAACATATCTTTTACTTTACTAATAAAAGTCTTATGTGCTTGTACATGTCTTAAATCATCATGAAGGGAATTTAACAATCGGATAGATTTTACATGGAAGGAGTTACTGTATATTGTTGATTTAAAAATAGGAAACTGTAGTGTTTTATTTCCAAAACGGGTAGTTCTTAAGTGAACATTATACATTGTTTTGTATTTTTCATATAAATAGTCTGGTTTCTTGTTATTCAAAATATTATGCGTTAATGACATTACACCACAATCTATCCTATCTCTAATTTTTAAACACCTTAATTGTTTATAAAAAGGAGTTACATGATCATAAATTTTCAAGTTAAAAATATAACGAATACACGCATTTTGAGCTTTTTGTAACTTATTACACAATGTATCATTCAAATCACAAAAAACAACATTAGCATAATCGAAATATGGAAATATCAGGGTATAAGCTAACAACTTCTTAACATATAATGTAGGCTTAAAACATAGCCTTCTCAATTGGTACAGACATTGATACACTTTTCTACAAATATGATTTACTTGCTCTGACCAGGATAAAGTATTAGTCATTCTAAGACCCAAATTAACAATGCTAACTTCATATTTTAACACTTGACCATCAATTGACACTGGTAATATATCATCAAAATTAATACTATTCATCAAACGAGAATGTGCAACTAACATAGGTTTACACTTTGCTACATTAAGCGTTAGACCATGATCATGACACCAACTGAAGATACTTGCCAAATCTGCATTGAGTTGTTGAATAGCTATGTTAATATCTTCTAAATTACAGTGAGTATACATTTGCATGTCATCTGCATATAACATATCTTTGCAAAACATTATGGAGTCACTAATTCTATTAATAAAAATAGTAAACAACATTGCTGACAAAGTAGATCCCTGCGGAACACCAACACTATTCAGTTCCCAATCGGAAACATTACCTTTAAATGTTCTAACTCTTTGATACCTACAACATAAATATGATTTAAACCAACTAACAGCTTTATCACAAAAGTTATAAGACTCCAAGATTGCCAACAATAAACCATGATGAACAGTATCAAAAGCTCTTGTAAAGTCTAATAACATTAAAATAGTCACTTTCCTCTTATCCATCGCTTCCCTTATGTCATCGGTTACCTTCATAAGTGCTGTCTGAGTACTATACATTTTTCTATATCCTGATTGGTTTCTATACATAATATTATTAATATTTAGAAAACTAGTAACTTGTGAAAATACAATTTTATCTAACACCTTACCAAGAACACACAGTATATTTATAGGTCTATAATGTTTACACTCAGTAGGATTATTATTTTTAGGCAATGGTAATATCAACGATTTCTTCCATTGTGATGGATACACAGAATTTATCAATGAAAAATTAAAAATATGCACCAACACTTCTTTAATTTCCTCAAATATCAGCTTAATAAATTTTAACTGTATTCCATCATTACCAACAGAATTTGACGACATTCTTACGAACAATAATATCATTTACAATTACAAACTTAAACTTATCATGATATCAATTCTTCGAGAGAGAGAGAGAGAGAGAGAGAGAGAGAGAGAGGGGGAGAGGGAGGGGGAGGGAGGGAGAGAGAGAGAGAGAGAGAGAGAGAGAGAGAGAGAGAGAGAGAGAGAGAGAGAAGGTATGGTTTATTTGATGTAAGAAACAATTTTTTTTCTGAATAGGGAGCAAACTACATTATTGAATCTCACTCTAATGAGAACTGTTTTACAAGAAGTTGGAAGACATGTTTGATTGTTACCTAAAATTACATCAAATTAAAATGAAATTTGTGTAAATTAATTTTAATATATAAAAAAGGCCATAAATGGTACCAGGTAACTGGCACACACTTTCTCCCTTTCCCTTTGTTATGTCGGATTGTTAAAAAAATATACAAAGCTTGTTAAAGAAGTAATAATTGAAATAGTTTACTTTGAAGGTTGTTTACATAAAATCTGGCTATGTGATTAATTAAAGTTTTTGAAGATTATTTTTTTTCATAATTTTATTTAAATAAAACAAGTGTATCGTCTGAAGATTCCTTAGAAATGTAATCAATTGAACGTCTGTTTTTATTTAGTTGTGTTTTTACATCCTTTGATTTTAATTCAATTCAACAATATAATCATATTCAACATTAACATGTGACTTGAAGTAAACTGTCATATAAACACCTAAATAGTAACAGATGTTCAATTAATTACATTCCTAAGGAATGTACAGACGAAACATTTATTATATTTTAATAAAATTATAGAAAAATAATCTTCAAAATCAGCTGTTCAATTAATCACATAGCCAGATTTTATGTACACAACCTTCAACAACTTGAGTTCTGGCTTCCGGCCTTCGGCCCCTACCCCCAACTTAGTGGGGTAGTAACTAAAATATTTTTAATTGTAATTTGCGTCTTTACTGAACATTTAATGAAAATCTTTAAAATAAAGCTTGGAAAAATTACATTTTTAATGTTTTGCCCGTAACAAATATTATAACTCAAAAACTATTAAAGTTAGGGATATGCGGTTTTTGCTAAAATGTTTTAAATTGTAATTCACATCTTTCCTGAAAATTTAATTAAAATTGTTAGAGCCGTTTGGAGGAAGTTCCATTTTTGTGTGTTTATAGCCTATAAAAATAAAAAAACTATAATTTCGATAAAGGGAAAAAATGGTCTGGAGATATTGGCTAAATACACCAACATACTAAATTTCATAAAAATCTACTCGTTCGTTTGGTCTCCAGCAAAGTGTACATACACACACTAGGAATGTGCCAAACTGCTGTTTGAAAAAAGCATCTTAGCTGAAAGCAGTTGGCATCCCTAAGCTGCTTGTTAAAAGCAGTTTAGCTGAGCTACAGCACACATATTGGCACATTGTTTCTGTATACTGTTGTTGTCTGATAATTGCTTAGCCATCTTTAAACTTGCTTTTACTTAAATTATAAGATCAAATAAATTAGTTACACATACATATTAAACAGTTACAGCAAGTCTACAAAGACAAGGCTATACAATTTCTTGGATATAGTTTAATAAAATGTGTGTATACCTTTCCAATAGAACATTTAATTCAAAGTATATTGTACATAATAACAGTGCATATCAACAGTACAAGAGAGCTGCAGACAGCAACAAACAAAGCTGCAGCCGAAAAGCAGACATTCTCACTTAACTGTTTAGTAGCTGAGCTACTTACTTCAATAAACCAGCTGCTTCAGCTTATTCAGCACATCCCTAGTTCATATTTGCCGCATGGTAACAATATGCAAGAGAGCTGCAGACAGCAACTAATATAGATAAGCGCTTACTGTTTACTGCTGTTGACAAACCTGTTTTCTGTAACTGTTGGACAAGGATAACTGCTGCCGTAAAGCAGGTATTCTCACACAACTGTTTAAGCTTAAGCTTATTTTGCACATCCCTAACACACACACATACAGATACCAATACTAAATTAAAAAAAAAACAAATTCAGGAGGCCGTAAAATGGATATTAAGACCAACTTGTAAAAAAAATATTTTTGGACAATCACAATACTTTCCCTATGTTAACGCATATGGGAGAAAAAAATTTAACACATTTAGATCAATAATAACTGGTTTCCTTATTTTAGATTTAATCACTATTACACAAAAATGTTCTCTTCAGTTTGATATTGTATGAGTGTAACCAGTGGCGGCTACTCCATAAGAGCACATGAACCCCTTGTGAGATTTGTAAAAAGCATATAAACTGCATTTAAAGTTTAAGTTAAATTATTTATACATTGAAATTACGAAATATGTGATTCTATGCCTTTTAAAGTCTTAAACATAAGAAAACTCAAAGAAGCGCCTTCAGCTAGCTTCCGCTAATCCCGCAGTACTGTCGCACAGTCTCGGTTGTGCTCCATAGCGTATATGCAGACCTAATCAGCTGGTCTGTGTGGAAGGCGGTGGTGAGGGCCGTTTTGTAATAGAAGCCAGCGGTGCACACTTGCCGTGTCCACGGTTTGGTTGTACGGTGGCAACAGATTGTCTGCAATAATTGCAACAACCGTAGTTATTTACAATTAACTCTTGGCAGTACAGGTGATTTTTTTTTATTTGTAACAGACGCAAATTATTATTAATGCGCCTAACTGAACAAATAAAAACTATAGTACTCCTGTCTTTAAAACTACCAAAATTAGTAAAAAAAGCAGATTTTAAAAGAAAGTAATATTTTTGGCTTGACTAATTATTAAAATATATAAAATTTCTGGTTCTTTGTACAGCTACGCCAACCAATAACTATTTTATATCTTAAAAACTTAGTTTAGAAACAATATATAACAGCTTAAGTATAGTTTTAACTTCGTTAAAATATGTTTTTAAATAGTTTAAAATGCATGTTTAAGCGTACAGTTTAAAAAAAATTACTCGTGCACTTTTACTTGTGGAGTACTCTGTATCCCCTAAACTTCCCGGTGTGAACCCCCACCTTACTAGGTCACAAGTCGCCAATGAGTGTAACTGTTCTTTATATCCGGTATGTAATGTCAGAGTTTTACTACTGTAGCTAATAAAAGGTCGAAAACAAAGTAGTGTTTCAATAATCTCAATTTTGTATGTTTAAATTGCTGCTATTTTCTATAGAGTCAATTATTCTTTTGAGTTTTTATTTATTTTGAAATACTGTACAACCATGGATTATATATGTTATAATCAACGGTGAAATATTAAAGAAATAACGTAGAGACTAAATAAAAATGGTACATCTCAACCTTTGCTCTCATTTAAGCATAGTGCGTCCCTAAAATAATTCGTTTCTTGACAGCGCACATAGGCACCTCGCACTACAATCTAGTAAAGTAGTTGCGTCTACTAAAAAGAAGGCTCACTGATAATAACAAATCATTGAAACATATTTTATACAATTTATAATTTTCCATTATATTTTTAACTCTCGTATTTTCTTTTCTAAAACATAAATTGTATTGAATTCTTTGCTTGGTTACGCACATTTTATAAATTACTCACAAACGTACAAAATACTACTCATTTCTTGACTATAATTTTAAGGAAAATATAATTAATTAAATAAAGTTACATTTTGTGTAGACTTACGAAAACTTTGTTTCAAAAGAGGAAATTACGATATGCAGGTATTGATTTTAATTATAATGTACGTTCTAAACTTAAAAATGTAGCTCTAAAAAGTATGAACAGCTTCTTAAATTAAAATTATTTGGGATTAATTTATTGGAAAAATAAAAGATAATATTCTCTCCTTGCTGTAAACTGGAAGAGATATATTATAGATAGGGCATTGAACCACGCTCGACCGCCAGTGCAATATAGCGCAGGCATGGCCAGTATTGAGCGACGCAAATAGTCACTTCACTTGTGAAATCAACGTCGTATTTCTTTTGCTTCCGCCACCCCTCTCATCTGTGGGGGCCGGCGTTAAAAACACTGCCTCCACTCTACTTGTTTTACTGTATCTAAAACTAAATGTCTAGTCTGGGAGGATTGTGATGCTCACATCGTTCGGGTTTTTTATTTCAGAATGTGCGAGAACAGTAAACTTGACCTATTGTGCCGAATATGTACTGAAGAAAGGGAAGGAACTAGTATTTATGGAGAGGAAGGTATACGCAATAAATTAGAGGCAAAAATTAAGAACTACCTGCACATAGAGGTAAGTAACTAATTATCGTCATATTTAACTTGCATGATATGAATAAGTAACTGATTGAAGCCGGGTTAGATTATAAATTACTGTAAAGGGGTGATGTTTTGGTGAAGAGGTTATGTCAACCTTGAACCGAAAGATAAAAGTGAACTCACAGAGGCCATAGACCCAGAGAGTGAAAGTTGCTTCTGTATTAGAGAGAGAATAGTTTGAAATTAAAACAATGGTTTGAAATTAAAACTATGGTTTCAAATATGTTGATTTGAAATTATTTACACAATAATTAAAACGTAAAAAAATCATAATTCATTTTATTGACATTATAATGTATTAATTGATTACAGACAAAATTTCATAAATCAGTCTGAAAATTCGTTATTACCTCAGATTTTAGACAAATAAAATAAACTATTAGAAAGTACATGCTATTTAAGGTTAGTGATTTTTTCTTAATGAAAATAAATAAGTCAATATTATCTATCTTCTCAAAATAAATAATAATAATACAATAGATATATGATAGTGTTATTTTTTATAATTAAAATTAAATCCATTTAACTACCAAGAAATTTCAAAGGATCTACTTGTGTCCAACATTAATTTTTTTTATTGCATATTGTTATGCTAGCACTAAAATACTAAGTATTTAAATTAATTACAAATTTGCTGTTTGATATGTAAATTCAGGCCTAAACAAAGTCTGCTTATCACATTTAAATTTCAGTACAGTAAATAACACATTTTGGATCAATAACTAAAGTTGAAACTAATAATTTTATGTAGATGTAAAAATTAGTGCAAAAGCCAAAGTAATCTAATGAATGTCACTTTTTCAAAATCAAGTGTATTTTATATTTAATAATAATATGTGTTAAAATAGATTGAACTTTACTGATGATTAATTTTCATTAATAACTATGAAAGTGAATAATAATAATGAATTATGAGAATGATAACATCTTTATTGTCATCAACACCAATACAGATGTATGACAACAGTCATATACTAATATTTTCAACTAAACTAGCAGCATTTGTCAATAAGCATAGCCTATTTGCTAAGTTTTATTACATGCATGAAACAAGTTCATATAAATAGAGAATTAAATTCTAAAAATTCTTTAGTAGAGTAAAAACATTTATCAATAACAAAATCTTTCATTACATTTTTAAATTGCTTCTCTGGGAGATTTCTTATCCTCATTGGTAATTTATTGAAAAGTTTGACAGACACAACCTAAAATATTTACAAAGCTGTACTTGCAGATTCAACTTAGTTCTTGTATTATAACTATACATATTGATGGCTTCATTATAACTAGACAAATCAATTTTTTTGAATTATCAAAGCATTAAGAAATATTATTAATTGTAATATGTAATAGTAATGTACATACATGAACAAGTAGTATGTTTTTTATGAAGAAGGTTGAAGAACTAAAGATGAGTAGAAATATAAATAAATATATTAAATAGATAAGGAAGTATGGGAAAGAAACAGAATAAACTATATCTAGTCAAAAGTGACTTTTATAATGCAATTACATATGCAAAATAAATACATTTTATTTAAATGTTGTTATATTTAAAACACGTTAGTACAAAAGTGATAAAAATGAATAGCATCAAACTACTATTTTTATTTTATAAATTATCCAAAGCCAAGCAACAAAGATTAAATCATATTGAAAGAACAACAGTATTTTTAACATTGTAGATCAGTAATAAAAGGTAAACAAACAATTTGATAAATGCAGAACGTTATGAAATGCCAAAACAATTAATCAATAATAACTACCTATAGAAGTACAAATTAGTTAGTTTAAGATCAATGATAAATAGAATGTTAAACATTCCAATGAAAAATCTGACTATGAAGAAGTAAAACAACAATAAAATACTTAGCTTTGATCAATGGTTACAACCAAATAATTGTTGACAAAATTATAAAAGTAAACTAGAATAAGAAAATGAAACAAAAAGATGAGAAAAAATGTATCAGTGTTCCTTATAATACAAAAATGAATAAGGCTATTAGAAAAACTTTCAACACAGTAATTATACACTCAGTTATAAAACAAAGAATAACACATTTTATTTAATTAACAAATTATCTAATAAAGAAGAAAATAAAAATAACAAATATGAAAAATCTGGAACATATAAAATAAAATGCTCAGAATGCTATTCTTTCTACATAGAACAAACCAAAAGAACATTTAATTCATGTTACAAAAGAACATGTACAAGCCGTAATCACAACTCAACATCAATTAAATTAAACTTTGCTGAACATATTCTCCAGTCAAATCTGTGAAGAAAAAAATTTAAACTAATTGTGAATAATAAAACTGAACATTCTTTCTATTCATGTATTATACCAAATTAGTTACTTTACATAAAACGTATGGTTTTCCATATCTAAGGAACAACAATATTCTCTACTAGATCCCTACTTCGTTATCAGAATTCTGGGAAGCATCCAAAAGATGTGAATATTGGTGCTGTGCTCATTAGTGACTTAGGAGGTACCCAGAATATAGACATAGCATCTATATTGTGGTCTCTGGTGGAAGTGAGTCACACAATAAGAAAGAAATAATAATTCACTTAATAATGACCTGATTTATTATAGTAAATTGACAATTTTTACTAATATAACAATAGGTTCTATATGCGTAATTATAATTTGATTTCTTTTATAAAATGATAAAATAATTTATGTGTATTATAAATTCACATCAAGCCTTGCTATTAACGATGATTGGTTCTACTGGTTCTACAACGATGATAACAAATACAATTTGAAATTAAAATATATGTACATGTTCTTTCAGAGTGGGAGTGGTGCAGGAATGTTTGAACTATTGATTATATTGAACTCCTAATATACTGATTAAACTTATAGGGTGTTTATTAGCAATTAGTTTTTATTATATGAGTATTTTGAGGTCATCAGGTGTAGGCATATACATAGATTAGCCTAGGTCGACCTTTGTTTAAGCGGCTAGGCTTATATAGTGCAGTAGCACTACTAATTGAAGGGCCCTTGGGCATGATAATATTTAGTATTATTGAGGTCACACCTCTAGATAACCTATAAGGAAATAATTATGAATATTCAGAAAAGAATCACCCCTGAATCTCCTATTCACCAGGAGACCTAATAAAATTTGTAACGACTCTCCCAATTATTTATTTGTTATTACTACCGCCTGCACAAACCCAATAATGATTTATATTTAATGATATTTAACTTAATCAATTTTATACAGGTGACAATACTAAATTCTTAATAACATTTAATTGATTTTTCATACAAGTGGCTGACTGACATAACATGTATTAAATTGAAAATTACCCATACAACTAATGTAGACACACTTACGTACAACAGCAACACAATTTTTGTGGGGCCCCCAGTAGAAACATATACTTAAAACTTAGAGTTGGTCTATTGTATTCATATTCAGTAATTAATTACTGTTGAATTTTACTTGAATAGTAAAATTCACTCCCATCTTGATTCAACCTGCTCCTTCCTCAGCAACAAGTTCAAAAGTTTTTATTTCTTGTTAACTTTTAACAAAGTTCAATAATACGGCTCAATACATTATGTTGTATTCGCCTAAGGCGATGATGGTAAATTAGTTATAAGTTGAATAATGAATTTCGCTGAGGTTTTACAGGATATGGAAATTAAATAGACTACCCTTCATCATGAACGCTCACACAACTCAACGTTCTTCATGCAAACCGGCGTCATCCCCACCACCCCTCGCCTCGACCAAAGGTCGTACCATTGTTGCGTGAAGTGAGTGAGTCTTGCCGAACCAGCACAAATCTCAGTTACCAAATTGTCAATGAAAATTTTCAATTTTAGAACTTGAAAAGAAAGGAGAAAAATTAATTCCAAAGAAAATTTACAAATAAACATAAACAATTTCAATTAACCACAGAACATATTAAATAGACAAATTAACATGAAAAATCCTATATATGAAAAAATAAGATAAATTAAAAAACATAATCATCAAAAGTAAAATTCATTCTACTCACACACTAAATTAATCATAAGTTATTTACATCTGTTTTATTTGTATTCATTTCTTGTTGGTTGTATATTTATACACTCTGAAGATGGCCTAAGAGCCAAAACCGGTTAGTGTTTTACTATAAAAATTAATAAAGGGTACTTTATTAAAATTATTACTCAATTCATCAATAATATTGATTTACTTTGAATGTCTAAGTATAATAAATATAAAATGATTAAAAATAAAATTTTTACCTTAAAATATCTAGTATTTTAATCAAATTTAAGATTGATATTTTTATTGTTTGATCAAGCTTTACAACTAGAAAGCAGAGGGGGTGCAGATTTGTTCTCTTGGAAAGGATTTGCATTTCACAAGTTCTCAAACTTCTGTAATTAAGTATTTTAAAAGGCCACATTTATTTTCATCCAAATTTAGTAAATCAATTATAGTGACTTTTGATAAAAAAAGAAATCAAATATAGATAGAAATCAAATATATTAATGATAAAAATTAACTTTATAAATTTTTCCATTCTGTTAACAGATTTCTAGGGACGACAAACTTCCAAAAATTCTCTGTAAATCGTGTTATTCAAGGCTAGATGGTCATCATAAGTTTGCATTGATGGCATTGAAGATGCAAGATAAATTGCATAGTCTTATTAATGATAAAGTGAATGAAAAATATGATTCAAGCAACTGTCAACAATACAATGATTATGACGATGAAGAAAATGAAAGCAAAGAGGGAACTGAAGATGATGATGAGGAAGAAGGTAGTATTGATGATGAAGAAAAGAGTGAAACTGACCATTCGGGAAGTTTACTGCATTCAATTCTAACACATGTAAGTGTTTACTTCTTATTTTATATTTTCTTGGATAAATTTATACTTGAAAATTTAGTTGGTCAAATTTGATTTTTACAACAGTTAACTTTGTGCTCATTTTTATTATTAATAATTAAATATTGTTTGTGTGTTGTTATATGAAAATTATGTGTACTGATACAAAGCCACATTTTATCTTGTTAATCAGATGATAAGAGTCGATGCGTCAACCTTTTTGCTGAGTTAACTTAAAACAGTCGTAATTTGGTTCCAGAATGTGGTAGCAATTTTAATTTTGTTGTATATAACATGCCTCATAATGTTTTATGCATTATTTTTTAATCCATCCTATCAGTAGGAATGAAATTAACAGCTGAAAAATATTTGTTTTTATATTGTCTGGACTGGATCGGTGTTGCCATTAGTTGTGTAGCAACATTCAAACATTTGTTGTGTTTTTATTTTCTCAATTATTTGCTTTTACGTCATAATAATAATTTGTAAAGAATATGGATTGTTGTTCTAAAAAATATTAGAAAAACTTGTTAGTGAAAGAAGTGGCTTTGAAGAGGCATTAGATCTCCCATATGACTAAATGTAAAAGTACTGTATATAATCAGATTTACTATTAAAATTGTTTATTATTCTTTTAATAATTCAATTAATTTTTATTTATAATCTTCCACATAAAATTCTGTACAATATGTATATTTTGTGTGGAATTGTTAATGGGTTTACTAACTTTTGTGATGATAGTCCCAATTTAAAATGTTTTTTGAAGGGTAAAAATTTGTGTTATAACTACCTTATAACTAAATTTTAGTATATACGGTAGTTTTCTATTTTCCGTCCTTTTCTGATTTCAGGAATTATGACATGTTAGTTTTACCATTGTAATATTTTCTATGAATTTTTAATGAAATGCTTACAAAATGTTCTGAAGGCCCTTATCACTTTTATATAGTAAACTTGGAGGATTAAACAATAAATTAACAAGGTACCATTTGTTGCATTTAATGTAGTCCACTAAATTTAGCATTTTACCATGCATGCATTTTGGTAGTTTTAATTTTTTGATATTTTTTTTGGGTTGGACAGTAGTAAGTAATCCAAGTTTTCGACCTAGAGAAATATCAGGAACCCTGTTAAATACTCAAAAAACTGTAAAACTTTCCAACTTTTTCGTTTTGGCTATTTTTTGTTTTTCAGTTTTGGCCATGAAGAAACCATTTTATGAGAATAGCTACTGTCTACTTTATTAAAGTAGAATAGATTTGCATAAAATGAGATCAAACAGAGCTCCGTAGCCCCACTAGCGGCCGAGATACAGCTTGTCAAAAATTTTATTTTTTTTACAAAATGAGAATTTTTACCCCATCTTTGCAATTGTTGTCAATTTCGACCACGAAGAAGCCGTTTTTAGTCAATAATTTTTACAAAATTATTTAAAGTGAATTCAATTTGCTACAAAATGAGACCAGAACAGTGTCTCTAGGCCTAATAATTATTGAGATACGGGTTATCAAAAAAATGGCTAAAATCAGCCCTGGGGTGTAAAAGATAAACATTTCATGACACACTAAAGTAATTGTATTTATGAAAACAGTAAAAAAATGTAACCTAATGAATACGTAGTAGAATATATAATAATAATAGTAATAATGAACAAAAACATAAATCGTTTGTTGAGCAGAAATGGTAAATTTTGTTCAATGGAGCAAAAGAGAGTGAGTTTGAAAAAATTATTTATTTCAAAACATTTATCAATTCTAAGTCCGCCTACTTTTCCGGGAGGAGCTTGGTTGGGGGGTGAGCGTGCGTTCCTCCTCTTGCATCAATCTCTTCAATGTTGTCATCCTCTACAGAAGCCGGATTCAGGGGCAGGTCCTCCAGGATGTCGTCATCGAACATTCCCAAATCCAATACAGTTCGAACCCGTTTTCACAGGACTCCTCCTGTAGTTGGTGCACACCGGGGAACACCTGAGACCTGCTTTCCTGCAGCTGCAAGTGTTGCTGCATCCTTTTTTGCAGCTGCAGGATGTCATCGTTAGGAGTTGAGGGGAGCTGACTGGATGATTTTGGGGATGAGACCCAGAGCAGTTGGGGCTCATCCCTATTGTAGAGTGCTACCCTCATGCCCCAACCACTGTTGAACCTGAAACAGACCATGCTACCACAGAGTTAATTTCACACAGCCAAGTTTTACAAGTGGTGGATAAAAGGGAACTAAAACAATTGTTACCTGATGGTACGTTCGGTGGTAGTGTGGTTTCGCTGCATCATTGGTGGGGAGCAGCCTAGCCAGGTTGAAGTAGTTTTGGCTGCAGCCTTGGCAAAGAGTTGGAACCGAAGGTCATTAAGGCTTTCACTGATGCTGCCTCTATAAACAGCAACAAGCAGCAACAAACATCCTCTCCCCAGCCTCTTTGATCTGTTGCATAGTAGCTTCTTCTGGAGGGCAGGGTCTTTGGTCGTGTTTTAAGGAACTTAATTTTCCCTTGTCGAAGGGGATCACAACCACTGATGGCTTGTATCAGTAATGCTAAATCTCGTTGTAAGTCATGTTGGAATGAGCGGGATGAGTAGAGAACACTAGGAATTTTCCCTTTACCACTTTTTATCAAAAAAACATTGGAAATTATGGATCCCAACCCATAAAGAAGGAAGGACCAATAGGACAACATCTTCTCTAATGATTTTCACAGCATCATATGCTGAGGCCATTGATATTGCCGTTGTAACGATGAGTCTGTCAGTGTCTTTTTTGCTTGTTTGACAATAATGTTGTTATGTGTCATGTCAGCATATCGATGAGTCTGACCTTATTTTTATCATTTGATAGGAACTTCTCTTGGGCGATAGTAGCTACAATTGACTCATCAAAGATGACATCTGCACATGAAGCCACTGTAACTCAACAGATCCTTTCAGAGGTCTTCGTGCCCTTCTGGTGAATAGTAGCAGTGGTTGGATAGCCATCAAAAACTACGGCAAAATTTGAACCATAGTGTTTCGTCAAGTACTGAATGTACTGTTCAGCTATGTTCCCAAAGGTAGCACTGCGTGCCCACACAACTTTGTAGAGAAAATTACCACCATCTACAATCATAAAAGTCTTCTCTCTGATCTCCTCCGTCACAGATATGAATGCTACATAGAAAGATGACTTAACTCCTTTTCTCATTCCTTCTTCCGTGAACGTTGGAAATGGGGACAGTTCATGAGTGAAGAGCTCCTTCAACTGTGCATCCGACTGCTTCAGTATGCACAACCGGTGGAACAGAGTGAGAGGGTTCACATTCATCTTCCTGTTCCCAATGGTGCTGGTGTACATGTTGGAAGCAAGTGTGACAACATTATCATTATGCTTGAATTTGACATCTTCAAAGTTGTCACCAATGACCCTTGACATCATCTTAGCTTTTCCAATCTGTAGAGCATTGTGACAGTTCACTTCCAACAACGCCGGTTACCACTGACATGATAATGTCGGTTTCTAGGAATGGAGGATGATCAAAAAGCCAGTGTAACAGTTTTTCCACATCCTCCTCATCTCTGGTAATACGTGAGGGTCTCATTTCTACATGCTGCTCTATGTCACATTACATTAGGACTCCAAGTCAGTGCATATGTTCTGAAGGAACGCCATTCCCAAAGTCCATTGTCTAAGGACACTGTTAGTTATCCTACGCCCTTTTGTCAGACTCCCACAGCTTTTCATGGATTTCATGAGCACCTGTTCAATTGTCATATCTAACCATACTCCAGACCAAAACTTTTTGGTGCAACGGATGGTGAAGTACCCATGAATTGTGAACTGTTCATATCCAACAGGATCCATTCTCTCTTACAATTTCAGCATGTTTTCAAGGTACATGTGTGCCCACTTGGCGTAGAAGAAGTTGCCAGAAGCATGGAAGAAGGGCAACATTTTCTGGATAGTTCTCAGATGCAAAACCCGTTCCCTATATGTTCCACTTCAATGAATGATTTCATCAAACAACCCATTCTCAAATACTGATACAGAGGCCATTATCACGGCCACACAAGCCATTATTACTGAGAGTAGCAAGTGCATCTGTGTTTTGTTTTGTTTTGAAGTACTTGAAATTGTCCATCTCCTTTCATGGACAAAATTATTGCAAGGTGGAAACTACATTATCAAAAATGCTTTCATCATTCTCAGTCGATTTAATTGTTTTCACTATTTCCCCTGCCAACGCCAGCTGATCCAATTAGTGAGCACTCACTGCACACGCATAGGAATGACCAGATATCATTTTGTCAGTACTGTTTTCGGCATAGATTGTTGAGAGCAGCTGCTTTAGTCCACTGCCTCCCATGATGTGGCCAATTGTACCCATGAAGGACATCAATAAGTGAAAACCTCAAAGTCTCATGACTACATTTATCAAATCAGAGTCTGAACAGTTAGTAAGTATCTCTTCGGATTTTTTGTACAATGGTTGATCAAAGATGACAAAGCAAGTTTTCTGACCATAGACACCTTTTTTATTGACAGGCTCATGTGTTCGCATCAGTTGCCGTTCCAAATCAGTTGAATAAAACTAATGTGCGACCTTGGTTTTGACCTGCCTGTTGTGAGAGGGGATACAACTATTGCGATGTAACCTGATGTGTCCTGACTGATGTGAGTGGATGTCGATGCCTGATGCAGTCCCAAACAGTTTGACTAGTTTGAATACCAGATTTTTATGAGTGACGACTTACATCGACACCATAACAAACATTAACCAGGCAGTGGTTGTTTGTGAATGTGGACAATTAAGTTGGTTTACTCAGCTGTTGCTAGATGCTACCTAATGCGAGACATTAGTGAATTTTACAAATTAGATTTGCAGCGCATCAGTTGCGTGAAGTAAACTAATGTCAAAAACCTAATGTTGTTGTTTTGGGCCATTCCTACCTCTGACTTGCTGCTAGCCACTCTGAGGGAAGTCAGCAAAGTGTCATAGTCGGACAGTGTATGGTTTATGAAGGGGAGACATATGACCTTGCTTGTTTCAAAGGGCAAGAGACTTGTAGCCTTTTACATGAAAACATTCCAACCCGGGATTTCACCCAATTTCAAACCCTAGACGCACGTCCAGGCAATACTGATCGAGGAAGGTTTCTGCAGGCAGAGGATTCATTGCATCTCTGTTTTCAATTGGGATTGCTGCCAAACCTTGGTTTTTTACAGGTTGATAGGATTGCAGGGGGATCGGCGGATTATACTCGAGAAGCTTGGCTGGTGTTTATTTATCAACTCGATCAATTTTGCCCTCAGGAAGAATACATTCAGTAGGAGTCACCATCATGATTCCCCCTAATGCATGGAAGGTTTGCAATCCATCTAATGTATTGACATTGAAGTCTGCATTGTCAAAATTGAACTGCAAGAAACTCTTCACTGGAGCCAACTCCAATTTGTCGGGCCTCATGATAGCTGAGGTTTCCAGTTGGGTAACTTGTCTGTAACTCGCTGAAAACCCAAGGGCTGAGAACATTTCCATGAGATGCTTGGAACCAAACTTGTGATATAAGTAAATCCCAACACCATGGAGCAATGACGAAATAAATAATCGTGGTCTGATTCCTGCTATGACTGCATGCGACAGTGCAACGAATTTCTTGCGCCACACGTCCATGATGCCTCTTTTATCTTTCACAATAAGTGTCTCCATGAAAACACTCAGGAACTCTGGGATTACATCAGTCGTATTTTGTACAAAAAACCGTGAGAGTGAATACTGTGTGTTGTCGTAAACTTGAGAGCGAATGTCCTCTCAGATGATATCAGTAGCAGCTTATACAAACCGAGTTCTTTCCTTCTGAGGATCTGCGTCCTTTTAAGCATACCATGCAGTGAGAATTTTGTATAGGTTGTGTTTGAAACTAACAATGGCATCTCGACTGTCCCTCTCTAAAATTGAGATGTCCTCACTATATTTTTCACGTGACGTTTCACAGTTCTGGAATCAGGTTTTCCTTCAGTTACTTGGTCTAATAATTCTGACGTGGTGAACTGGCACTCAACATCATTTTCTTCAATGAATGACACAATTTCAGCCAGATTTTCACTAACTGTGGGGTCTCTGCATCCCCCTTGGCTCGCCCCTTTCGGGAGAGGTCTATACAGCTTTCTGTGACAAAACAGATGATAACTTAAAGAGCTGGTAAATCACTATCTTCTGGAATACGATTTATTATTTTCTGAGCCCAATCATCAGAACGTATTTAACCACCTACATAGTCCCAACAGCGATGACATTATTTCATTTTGCTTTTGGGAGTTTTGTCTGTCTATCGATGAAATCTTGGGTTATTGCCTCCCCACATAATAGGCAATTGTCTTTGAAGTTGAACATTTCTCTATCCCCCCTAGTAGGTTTTTTGGATCTCATCTCCGTGGCTCCTCGTTGAACAGCTGCTTTGATCAACTTGGAGTTAGTGTACTTTTCTGTAGGGATGGACGAGAGGAGATTTTTAGGTTCGGGAGGGAAACGAGAGGGAAATTAATTTCCTCCCAAATTTCGGGAGGGAAACGGGAGGAAAATTAATTTCCTCCCAAATTCCGAGAAATTTTCGGAGTGAATTTTTCCCAGCTTATAATACATTATTTTTCAAACTTAGTAGATAAAACAAATAAACCAAATCATTTTATAGTAATAATAATTAATTGGTACGTGATCTAATAGGAAATTCAACCATTAATGTTAAGGCACATTTATGTACTCCTTATTTTATTAAATCTTTTTTATTTTTTGCCTGCTATCCACAAAACAGAAAAAAAATCAAACAGGTTTAGACTAAACAATAACAGATTACACACTTAATAAACAAAGCAATCTTATTTGATATAACTGAATTAAAATTGTAACAAGCGAAATAAAAGAATGGTAGTTGCATATTACATGCCAATTTTAATTAAAATCATCATAAAAACTAGACATGGATGAATTCTTTAATTAATTAACTGAACTACATTATAACTAGGAACTGAAGTTGCACACAGAGCCAGCATCTTGGCAGTCCCTAGCTTATTCCCCCCCCCCCCCCCAAGCATCACGGATAAACTTAGTAATTATTACTGCACGTGTATTGACTATTATTACTGCACGTGTATTGACTATTGTAGAGATGTGCATTTGTTTTAATTCTATTAATAACTGCCGCTGTAGTCATAAGAAAGCAACCTCTATTTCTTCTCTGTGATTGTCAACTAATCACACAGACGGTCGATCTGGTTTATCTGGTAGTTCCGATCACGGTAGCGAAGCTTTTGGGCAAAAGCTGGATCAAGTGATTCTACGATTCAGGCGTCATCGCCAAACGCAGTCGATTGCTTTCAAAATTGTTGCTTTTCAACAAAAAATTGATTTTGTATACGCCATAAAAAGTGGATCTGTAGTTATTTTATTCAGTAATATAATAATGGTTATAATAAACTGGAAATAAGCTGTGAAATATAATCATATTTGTAAATCTAGATGCCAAAATACCGGTAGTTTGATGGATCGATGGTAATAATTTAATAATTATGCACCTAAATATAAATTTAAAAGTCGTTTACGATCAATTATTTTTAATAAATTATGATTGGTAATAATGAATGTGTGCAACTCGAAACTACTTTGATACATAGAAAGATAATCTTTTCATCACGAGGAATTTCTGACGTATTGGAGTGACAACGGTATACGTAATCGGCAAATGTATGCCTAGCCAGGCGAGATGCAATCTGAAATATCAGCTAAATGCCAACTGGCAACTGGTGATAAAAAGTACATCTGTGCAGCTAAATTATAAATTTATGAAATATACACAAGAAGTATGATAAAGTTTCGGTTCAATAAAAATTATGTTCCTTATTGCTAAATCCGTCCGTTTTATAATCAGAAGAGATTTGGATTGAATTGTTTTGCATTTAACATCGACGTAGTAGTAACAATTATGATCAGGGAACCGTTCACTGAGTTTACAAATCAAAATTATCGTATTGTAATACATTTTACACTCCATCTGTGTTACTTTGTAATCTAGTCAGGAAACCGATCGATAGTTTGACAGAAGAAAATATCGTATCCCTGCAAATGTTACATGCACATTTGGCGATCTAAAGTGTTCACAAACAGGCCCGGATTAGCAACTATTTGCGCCCTAGGCCAGAGTTCTACATTACGCCCCCTCCCGGCAGACGTTCGGGGGGGGGGGGGGGGCATTTTCGGCATATTAAATGGTGCGCCCTACCTTTCCGGCAAAACTGAAAAAAAATTGTGTTGGAGATTACAAATATCTCGTTTATTATTTATTTATTTAGGCCTAGATTATCAGTCATCTTACACATTCATTTGCGAGAAAATAATTTAAATCAATCAGTCAATAATAGCGATATTCCCAAATGTGTGAAAAGGAAATACAGAAAAGGATATGTTGAAAACACTACTTAAATAACACAAACAATACTGTATAATTAAGTAAGTACATTTATTAACACAACACGGTATTTACTAACGAAATGACTTTTAACATCGTTTTAAAATTTCCTCTTTCTGGCTTTGGCCCAGGCAAACGATTGGATGGTGTTGGTGAAATCCAATGTTTTCGTTACATCATTTTCAATATTGAGGAGAGCGAGAGAGTTGAGCTTTGTTTGGGTCATGTTTGACCTATGGTATTCCTTGATCCTTTTTAAGCAGGAAAATGACCTAAAAATACAATTAAATTGTGACACTTATAAAAAAAAATTATACAGAAAACAAAGCAATAAAAAAGTAGACTATTCAATTTTATGAAGTGATTAAAGATTCATAAAAACACGTATTACGTAGTATATTAAAAAGTTAGAGTAATTTGTGGAATCTTACTTTCCCATGAAAACCTGTGTGTGATCCCAAGAAGCTGACAAAGTAGACTTTGTTTAGTATTTGTTTACGTTATTTTAGTTTATATTAAAATCTTGAGCATTGAAATTGTAATACAAAGTAAAAAGTTTGTTATTGTTTGACTTACCTCTCGGCTGATGCGTTTGTTACTGGAGTACAAATAAACATTCTTAGCAAAATTTCTACATTTGGATAGATATCTTCCAATTTGTTTCCTATGATCCACTTGTACAAAGACAACGGCTTTTTATTTTCCATTTTGTTTGATGACATGTGCGACCTCAGGTGGACAAGTTCATCAAAGATTGCCGGCTCTAAATCATTTTCAAATACACTGAGAAGTTTGTTAACCTCAACTTCAATTTCTTCTGTCGTGAGATGTGAGAGTTTTATTATTGCAACAAACCTTGTAACAAATTCCTCATAGGCATGCATTCTTGCTGTAAGTTCTTGTTTAACTTTATCAATTATCGGAATAAATGTGTTAACTCTAAAGCTGTCTCTTCCAGTAGTAAAGGAAACTTCCCCATCTCGAGTCTCATCATCTTGAAGTTTTCTTGTTTTCTTACGTCTGTTATCAAGCTCATAAACTTTGGTTTCACTAACATCAAGTGCTTTGTTTTCATAAATATCAAACTGATTTCTGAGCTCTTCAAAGAAGGATATCAGTGAGTTGAAAACTTCTGTTACGGCCAATGCATCAGTGTCTTCATTTTGCACATATTTGTTAACCTTATTGAGCCTGAAAAGAATAGTACCCCATAACTTGACCATTATAGCTGTTTCCAAGCGGTTCAATCTGCTTAGGAGGCCTTTAGCTTCTGCTCGAGTGTTAGCCTTCTGATCTGTGTCACTTTCCAATATTTCTAGAGCTCTGATAATTGCAGGCCATTCTTCTTGTAAGGCTCTTAAAGCGTCATGTCTAGCAGACCATCTTGTTGTGGAAAGGCTTTTGGTTGTTAGTGTCGTGTTTTTGCAATTATTTAACACCGCCCATCTATGTGTAGAGCTAGAAAAAAAATTATACAGCTCTTGAAGCAGAGTAAATAGTGACACTGCCTCAATACAAGAATCTACGGCGTGAGTCCCAACTAGGTTTAGAGAGTGTCCTGCACACGGGATATATGATGCAAGTGGACTGACATCAAGAATTCTAGCCTGTAGTCCTGAATATATTCCAGACATGTTCGAAGCGTTATCGTAGGATTGCCCGCGGCACTTTTGTATGTCCAGACCGTAACGCTGCAGAGTGTCAATCACAGAGTTAAACATGTCAAGAGCCTTATGTCCAATATGTGGTAAAAACTTGAGAAATCTTTCAACAGGCTCTCCATTTTGTTTCACATAGCGTATTACAAATGATAGTTGGTCTACGTGGGAAATATCAGGCGTTGAATCGACAATCAATGAAAAATACTGAGAGCTTTTAGCCTCCTCTATTATATAGTCTGTAACTTTCTTGCCAAGGAGTTCAATAAACTCATCACAAATAGTGGACGAAAGATAGGAAATATGTCCTTTGCCAGGGTTTCCATACTTTCTGATATGTTCACGCAAAAAGGGATCAAATTCAGCAAGAACTTCTAGTAACATCATGTAGTTTCCATTCGAGTTGGAACCAAATAACTCTGTTGACCCCCTAAATGGCAATCCTCGTGAAGCTAGAGCTTTTATGACCACAACCACTCTTTGAAGTAGCATTTGCCAGTAATTCATTTCTTGATCAATCATTTCAGTCAATTGGGAATTAACCTTTCCTAGTTTCTCTCCTCTCTCTTTTAAAGTGATTGTATTGTTTTTGTGTGAAACTGAGTTTTCATGCTCTTTTAGCCTTGCTGTAACATTTTTCCAGTCACTAAAGCCATTTTTCACGAAAGATGATTCCGACTGAGATTCTGAATGGAAAAGACGGCAAGGGCCACAAAAAACTGAACATTTGCTTTCAGAGTAGACGAGCCATGCTCTATTTTGTTTTTCCCCATTTGCTAAATGTCTATAAAAATGTGTACTTGAAAAACTCCAAAAACGGTTGCCATATTCCTTCTTTGCCTTTGAGAAATTCCCTCCTTTATTTTGAATTATCCCATGTTGAGACACATAATCACGTAGTTCATTATTTACAACCCAGTTTGCTGGATCGTGATCAAAACAAAATGGTTCAATTTCAGGTTCATGTTCTAGTGGTGTTGGCTTATCAATGCTATTGGAAGGGCTCTCAGGGTCGGGGTCTCTCTGTGGTTCGGATTCAAATGCTAAAGATCTTGTGTCCGGTTCCGTTTCTGTCCCTGAAGTAAAAGACTGCATATGAACAGAGGTACTAGCAGTACTAGGATCAAAACAAAATGGTTCAATTTCAGGTTCATGTTCTAGTGGTGTTGGCTTATCAATGCTATTGGAAGGGCTCTCAGGGTCGGGGTCTCTCTGTGGTTCGGATTCAAATGCTAAAGATCTTGTGTCCGGTTCCGTTTCTGTCCCTGAAGTAAAAGACTGCATATGAACAGAGGTACTAGCAGTACTAGGATCAAAACAAAATGGTTCAATTTCAGGTTCATGTTCTAGTGGTGTTGGCTTATCAATGCTATTGGAAGGGCTCTCAGGGTCGGGGTCTCTCTGTGGTTCGGATTCAAATGCTAAAGATCTTGTGTCCGGTTCCGTTTCTGTCCCTGAAGTAAAAGACTGCATATGAACAGAGGTACTAGCAGTACTAGGATCAAAACAAAATGGTTCAATTTCAGGTTCATGTTCTAGTGGTGTTGGCTTATCAATGCTATTGGAAGGGCTCTCAGGGTCGGGGTCTCTCTGTGGTTCGGATTCAAATGCTAAAGATCTTGTGTCCGGTTCCGTTTCTGTCCCTGAAGTAAAAGACTGCATATGAACAGAGGTACTAGCAGTACTAGGAGTACTGGTGTCCAAAAATAAACCGTCATCTTTTTTGGTTTGGGTCTTATCTTGTTCTTTAGACAGCCAATTTTTCATTGTCCCAGAGAACTTCTTGCTCTCCTCTGTTTTCAATTTAGCTCTTTTTCTGAATTCAGCCCCAGATGGGCGTTTTTTTGGTTGGCTCATTTTAATACCTGCATAAAAACCACGACATTATTAGTACCACATATAACAAGAAATTGGAACTGATTTGACTTTAAATGTAATGTATTCATATTTTCATTTACTGTACTCTATTTGGCTTCGTCCTGTCCAAACTGACCGACTACCTAACTCATACATAATAAACGCACAGTACAGTATTATTTTTTAGTTGGCAAAACTGAGGCACAAATTTGATAAATTCATCAAAGACTGATTTTATAACTATTATAATTATAAATATTATATAAATGTAATAATTCTAAATAATAGTTATATATTATATAGCTATTATATAATTATAACTTAATAGTATTATACTATATAATATTATAAATTATTAAAAGAAATATAAAAAACCTAATGATTTGTAGGGATGGACACGAAACCGAAACTATTTCGGTTTCGTCGATTCGAGAAATCTACCTTAGGCTTGGTCCGAGTGGGATTTTTTATTTTGTTTTTTAAATCTTAAAACACTTGTGTCACAAAAACTAAGTCAAACTATACATATTTATTGTTTTTTTTTTTTTTTTTTTTTTTAAATGCTCGCATACAAACATGCAATAAAGTCACACGCACTTATCTAATTCATTTTATGAAACCGAAACGAAACTATCAAAGTTTCGTTTCGTTTCGTTTCGTGTCCATCCCTAATGATTTGTAAAAAACTAACTGTCCATGGCAGGGATCGAACCTAGAATTTTCGAACTACAGGCGAAGACGCTTAACAATGAACAAATTGAACGTAGACGGTAGACTCACATGTAACTTTTTTATCCCTACTGTACTTGAGGGATAGGATTTCGCTCACTTCGTTCGCTCATCTAATAACGTTTAAACCCTTTTAGGCAAAGCAATTAATCTCGGTACATCAATATTTAATTTCAAACTATTGTTTTTCGCAGTTTTAGCCACAAAATGTATTTGTAACTTTTTTTATAAATGACACAAGACACAGTGGCGCTGTACCAGAAGCAGGAGGTTAGGCACAGCAGGTGCAGGTGAAAACTTCGTTCTCATCACTCAATAACCAAATTATATAAATAAGGTATATTATGAATTGTTTTAAAAACTTACCTTGGGTAAAACCCAACAAGAAGAATACTTCGTAATGCACAACAAAATCACACGATAACCTAACCTCACACCACACGCACTTGATAGCTTGTTACTGACTACTGTTCACAGAGGGCGTGGGTTCGGTGGGATAGCAGTGACACGTGATCGTGAGCCATTCAGCGGCCACCCCCCCCCCACCCAACCCTCACTTCACTTCTATTTCAAGGCAGCGCCGGACGCTCGCTTCTGACGCTCGTCTAGGAAAATAAAAATATACAATATTTTTTTGCCATCCCTTGCCCTGCGCCCCCCGCAAGCTTGCGCCCTAGGCCATGGCCTAGGTTGGCCTTATGGGTAATCCGGGCCTGTTCACAAACAAATTATTAATTGACATTCACTACGGATATATCTACTTATTTTTTATTCAATTGAAAATAAATAAATATTGTTACGTCGCACGATACTTGAACGCCATCACGATATTTTATATGATATGATACGATATTTTCTTCTGTCAAATCATTGGATGATTCCCTACTCAGAGTAAACACCAAAACGGATCACAATCACCTCACGGGAAATATACGATAATTTCAATTCGGAAACGAGCAGAACAGTTCATTGTATGTACATGAGAGAAATATACTTTTGCCATGTGAAGGAAGATTTGTTGTTTTGTTGGACAGTAAAGTGACCTGTTCTCGGGAGCAGTTTGATTGAATGATTTTACGTTACTGACACACACAAACATTGGAATATAGGCCCACTCAGTTTTTGTTCATTATCATTTGGGTTTCGGTCAAAGTTCTGTCCTATACTAGATTTGTTTAGTTGGATCATAGATCTCGGTAACTTGTTCGACTTTAATAGTTTTTTTTGAGCATCGTGATCCGGATATCTCGTTCACTTAGATGAGCCATGTCAAATGAACGGGTCGTGAGAACGTCACATCTACGTTAGACTTCAACGGTCGACTCCGACTGTCAGTCGTCAGTCACTACGTAACTTCACTGCCACACTATAAGCAATAAATTACATTCCACGGTAATCGAGACACAAGCCTATCATAATTTTATTAACCTTTCATTTTAATTTATATTGATTGAAAAAATCCGAACTTGACCATGAATGTCGATTATAACCGTGTTGTTAAGATCGAACTATTTAGTTGGTTACATCTTAGAAAAACTCTCGAATGGAATTCCCGATCGTAACAAAATTTCCTTCTCGCAGGACGAGAATTATAATTTCCCGGGGAATTCCCGAAATTTCGAGACCCGTCCATCCCTACTTTTCTGACATGCTCTGTGCACAGTAATATCACACAAGTTCTTCAGTAGCTGTTGATGAGCTCGATTTTTCAGAGAAACATTCGAAGCTAATAGGGTTTGTACTCCCCTTTCTTTAACTATAGTTAACTTCCCCATCACTCAAAGTATTGTTGCAAATGAAGCACAAGGTCCTTCATGGCTTTACACTCTCCATATCGTAAATAAAAAAAAAAACCATACACAGATCGTCAAACTTGTTCGCAACACGCAAAAAAACAACACTCATTGGTAGGAAGCTAACAACTGGAGGTCCTTGCTTCTTCCCTTCGAATAGAGGTAGCCCCCTGCCTAATGATCCTTACCACTTTTTATCTTCAAAAGTACATGAAACAAAGGGGAAATAATGTATGTACCGGATGAAAATGGTTCGAAGGTGACAGTGTACTGTCCATTTCGAAAACATCACCCCCTTTCCAATCGGTATGAAGCTTCCTGAAACTTTATCTGAAAAAATATTATTCTTACATTCTTACATATGAGACACCGATACAACGTTGTTGCTATTTTAAGGCGAATATGAATGGTTATATGAGTGTAGGATGAGTGTAGTCTGGTTACTAACTGAGTTCAACTGTTCCTCAGAAAGGGCAATTTATTAATAGCCCAACAGCCAGGGTAACTAAGGGACCTACAGCTTTACGTGGAATCCGAACCACGTAGTGCTGGTCTGATTTTCAGCTAATTGACAAGATTAGACATAGAGACAATGTTCTGGTCTCATTTTGTAACAAATTGAATTTAATTTAAATAATATTATGATAACTATTCATTAAAAACGGCTTTTTCATGGTCAAAATAGACGAAAACTGTGAAAAAAGGGTAAAATTTCTCACTTTGGAAAAAATTTCCAATTTTTGACAAGCTGTATCTCAGCCACTAATGGGGCAATGGAGCTCTGTTTGATCTCATTTATTGCAAATCTATTCTACTTTAATAAAGTATAGATTAGCTATTTTCATAAAATGGTTTCTTCATGGCAAAATATTGCCAAAACTAAATAAGTCAGAAAATTTCACAGTTTTTTTTTTAGTTTAAACAGGGTTCCTGAGGTCGAAAACTTGGATTACTTACTACTATCTAACCCCAAAGAACATACGGTATCAAAAAATCATAACTACCAAAATGCATGCAAAGTAAGCCCCCTTTTCATGCTTAAGTTACTGGACTAATGTATATATTAATTATTTTAATTTTAATCCTACATATTAGACACTTTATTCTGAGATATAAAATGAAAGATGGTGGAAAGACACTAAAAAATAAACTATAAATACAATTTATTTAGCAGGTCCAGCTGCAAATTGGTAATGGCCTTGCATGTATATTTAGATTATTATGTCACATTAATAAAGTATTTTCTGTAGGGAAGACAGCATATAAACCGTGAACTGAGTTCAACTGCAGGTGATGTAACAGAGGTTGAGGTGAGAGTTGATCCAATGTTATTCCTGTCAGGACAAGATGACAATAGCGTAGACACTGAGGACTCAAGGGATGAGATACCTCAACCACTGAAGTAAGTTTTTTGTACTATGCAACATTGTTTGAACTTAAGGAAATAATATAATTTCTTGTAAAATAATGTGAGTTTCTGCCGGTTATTTAATTTAACCCTAAATCCAGACTTATATTGCACCGCCTCGACAGTATGCATATGTTGGAGAGTCCTTTGACAGTCTGCATAAATGAACACAAGAAAACACTCGGGAAGCTGAAACTAACAACTCTAAATTAGCACAGCATGCATGGGAAAATGAGCACTTATTTAAATGGGATGGGGCAAAAATAATTCTTAAAGAGCAACATTACTGCAAAAGAAATTTGTTGAAGGTGCATTGATTAAATTAAACAACAATCCGATTAGTCAAAATAGTATTGAAATTAGACTCTCTGGTCACCTGTTGAAAAATCAAAACCCATAGCCCAATAGATTTAGTGCCAAATTTTGCCGCTAGAAAAACCCAATGTATGCAGCTACGTCCTAGGTGTCCCTAATAGCCGCAGGAAGGGGACTCCCTCATTCCACTTACTACCAACAAACTGGCTGACGGGTGATTTGGCAGTCCAGTTGTGGTGTGTCTAGTGGAAGGAATGGTCAGTCATGCGTTCCGACCATTCCAGGCAGGCAGTACAGTGTCTGTTCAGTCCAAGCGCTACAGGATGACGTGTGCAAAACAAATATGACTTACAGCAATATGGCGATGGTACGTCATATGTATCATCCGAGTTCAAAGGGTTAAGAATTACTTATAAAACTCAATCATATATGAGGTGTTATTTATGTTCATATATTTCATTAACAGTAATTTCTTACAAAAGATCACTTGCTATGTGACTTGTCTAATGTATAACGCTTATTATGTAATAACAAATATAATTAGAAATTTCCTTTATTAAAGGTAAAATATATGCAAAATTTAAGCAGCTTAAAAGTTACAATTTCTTTACTGATTGTTCACTACTATTGTGACGTGACATAAAACCAATACTCATAGTATAATCAATAGATATATGGAAAAATGTGACAGTTAAATGTTTTAATTTATTGGGAAAAGTGAGCAGCTCAACATATAGCTGCTGAGTGGAGGGGTAGGCTGGACAAGGAAGTGATGAGTCCTTCAACTACCTATTTATATTGAATGTAGTATAATAAATGTCAGTTAGTAGATACACTACATTATACTCGTCTTAACCTTTTCAGGAGTGTGTTACATCATCTAAAATGAGTAAAGACATCACCTGACATCTTTTTATAAATTTACCTAAATGAGTAAGGGAATCATGTGACGTCTTGTGTAATGGTCCATTTATTTAATTAATTGAGCGTATTGTTAACATACTACACCAGTACTATCTGTCACAGGCAAACACAACTTTAGATGTGCACACCTTTTGGCAGTTTAATTTTAGTTGTAATCTTCATTTGTCCTCTATCTCTAAACCCACGCGATGTTATCAGCTGGCATGCAGCTGATATAAATTTGGTATGCTTTTCACTCACATTCTCTTAGTAGTTTGTCAGCTAGGACACGGACGCAAGGACACTTCCCATGAATGCTCCCATTGCTGAATCCCTCTATGCATAAACCCCTGCTTCTAGAAGATCCACAAAAAAAAAAAAAAAAAAATTACTAAATCACTGTAATTTCAAATAATAAGACATATAATATAATAATGTACTGTAATAAACAAGTTTTAAATGTTTTTTCAAAATTTTATTTTGTACTTTTCTAAAACATTTTTTCAACCCTAATACTCCTCTCAGTCACAACAATTGGGACAACATATGACGTCTTTACATCTGAAAGGGTTAAATAAATATTAACTAATGACTACTTGGCTTTTGTAAAAGTTAAAAAAGAAAAATAGTCATAAAAGAAAATTGTACGTGCGTGAAGCAAAGTAACTGATAATTAGGAATGGGCCTCTCTTGCAGCCTTACATGTGATTCAGAAATTACTAATCTCTTGTAATCCTTGTCTATTATTTTTCATTGGTTAATGAACTTTACTGTATAAAATGCTCAGAAAATATTTTATACCAATGTCATTGTTGGAACTCTGTGGAAGTGGACTTGAAATTATTCAGTAATTGGGAAATGTTTTTACATATCTAAGTTTTGCGTCGGACAGGTTCATAACCAAGCAATTAAGTAAGGATTACTGATTACAATAATTGTAAACAAGTAAATTACACTCTTTCAGCAGTGAACAGATGAATGGAGTCACAGATACTAAGGAGAGCAAGCCTTACCAGTGCTCCATCTGTCCTCGCGGCTTCAATTCGGAGATTAGTTTGCAGAATCACCTTTGGAGCCATCTCTCTCGTAAAGTTCTCTCCAACACTGACCTCAACTCAAGGCTTAGGTAATTAAACGTATTATTATTAGATTTACTTTCATTTTAGCATAATATATAGCATAAAGATTGGAGTATTGTAATCTGATTGTTTCCAAATTTATGAAAGAAGATAAAGAAAAACGACCAAATTATGTTGTTATTATAGGTGACATTATTATAATGGCATAACTTAAAAAATGAATGGCTTTTAGTGGGGAGTGGAACAGGAACAATTGACTAAGTTACCCTCCCAAGCCCATTATTTTTTAGGCTCGTTTAACCACTTGGCTTTAAACTAAGGCAGTGGAACAGTGTTAAAAACTTGATGGTAAAAACCGGAATTTGAACCTGGACTGGCTGCGTGGCAAGCTAGCTTCTTAGCTCCTTATCTTCTCTCTGTACCGTAGCTGATATTGGCATTAATAATTTCAATTAATTAATTAATCATTATTACTCATATATGGACCTAAAAGACGACATGAACAGTCAATACTGTATTGATTATTTGGCTTTTCTTTGCGCCCACGCTTGTTTAATTCTTTTGGATTGAGCTACCTTTCTTTCATTAGTCCTGTTTGTTTCAGTTATTTTCCCTGTCATCCACTGACCAACTTTTGAATCAAAAACATTTCCTGAGTGATTTTTTGTTTAAATGCCAGGTTTTTTATATCTGTTGCTTTTATATTTCCTTTCATATACCAATCTATTTAATTTTTTTATGTCTTGGCCCTACTTTGAATTCCATGTGATCATACCGAGTTCCATTTTTGTAATATGCCCATAGACTTTGTCTTTGTTTTCTCATATCAGAACGTGTATCAGTGTATTCTTCTATTTTCTTATTACTTCTAAGGAGCGAAGTTTAAAAGTCAGACCTAATATGAGGCATGTTGAAAATTAGTACTGTTTTAGAATTTCGCCGTTTTATTGATGGATTCAGCGTTCGGCGCATGCATGCTGTGTACTACTATCTCTTGGTAAGCCACAGCTACTGTTACGGATCCATTTGACAGATAACATTGCCTATGAGTATTCAAAATGCTTCCTCCGATTGAAAATACCGCAGACTGTGAAGTATGCGATGAGATTTCTTAATGCTAAAGTTGTGAAAGCAGCTGAAATTCAATGTGAGATATGTCACAGTGACAATTTGGTTTGAAAAATAGTCACCATCTTAATTGTAAAGCTCTCGGTATATGGGAAAACTGGTTAAACATTTGTTTTTATGATTCTCTGTTAGCATTTTCAAAACCCAACGTGAGCCTAACTTTCGTTACTTCAAACGTTTTGTCAAAATCTCATAAATTACACTTTTTGAAACTTTAAGAAACACACAAGATAATAATGCAATCATAAAGTGTTTGTTATCTCGGACTTTTTTCAACTTTTTGCACCAAGTCATAAGTAATGAGTGAAGATTGTCCACTTTGTTTCTCATCATGCACATTTGTACGGCCATCTTCAAAATCTCTCACTTATTTCTGTACCATCCCATCAACATTCATTCTGTTTTCTCCATAAACTTCACAGATCTCCTAGTGAATGCTAGCTGGTTTCACATATTTTTTTTAAGGAGAGGCTGACCCTCCTTAACCTTGTTCTGCCCATTCCCCATAGACTATTGATCTGTGTGGAGAACTTATTCAGACAGAGTAAGGGGGTGAACCAGTAAAGTATAAGGTAAATATTACCGATAAATCTTACAGTCAAGGCCGAATTTGAACTGGCGCCATCTGTAACCCAGGTTCAAAGTCCTGGCACCTTAAACCGCTCAGGCACTGACTCGCCCAGAGATTCTTTAGAGATAAGAAAACTTATAACAGCATTGTACTTCACAATTGGCAGAATTTAAACACTGTTGTTTAAACTTTACAGATAGTGTTACATTGTGTGTATGCGCTGAATAATGATTGCAGCGCTACAATGATAAAATTTATATAGTTAAATTTTGTTTTCTTGTTGTTACAGAAGCCACCAAAAGGGAACTGTATACTCGTCAAATGGTGTTTTACACACAGTCGGAGATATGCCTCTGTCCCATCCTTACCTCTGTCCCATCTGTGGCCGGCAGATATCTACCAAGGGTAACCTCAAAGTTCATCTTGAGACTCACCGCCCCAAGGGCAAATATGCTTGTGACATATGTGGCAGAATGTGAGTACAACATTTACTGCTATTTAAACTTACAGAATTTAAATACTACTTAACTCGTCAAGGGTTATGCTCCCAAACCTCCATGATGTGCTTATTTAGAGATTTAGGAGTCTATTACCTTAGGCAACATCTTTATTAACCGCTAAAGGACAAAAGTCACTCTTTGCTTGGTAACAATGTGGGGGGGGGAGGTGAATCCAAAAGGTTTGTATGAGAAGAAGTCAGTAGACTTGCAAGGTATGAGAGGTCTTAAACAGATTGTAATTGAGAAATCTGTAGGCCTGGCATCTCTTTCACGTGTATAGCTTGATATATTTCACGTGTTCTTTTCTATCCTTATATTTTTGAAATGAGCAATATTGTTTATAAGTTCAACTATTAGAAAAAGTTTGATTGCTTCAAGAAGTGTTTTAACTTGAACAGTCTCATTCTTTGGGCAAGGACTACGCACACCAATCCTCTCTGAACGTATTGTGTTGTCTTATTCTTTCACAAAGATTAGCAGGTTCCATATGAACATTCCATTCAGAAGTGTTGTCCTTTCCTAATAAGTAATTATCAGTTAATCTGACTTCTCTTTGTTACTCTATACCAATGATGCTCAACCTTTAAGGCTGTGTCTAAAGTGTACAATACTTTCATTTCTAAAGCATGGTAGAGATGGATTTTTTTATGTGTGCGGTGCAAGTGAAAGCATCATTGTAGAGTAAGCATTATATTGGAACCGAACCTTATCGTTAATTACCAAACTCTTATGCCAGACCAAACTCGCCAATTTGTTCTGATTTTAATTCTGGTATTTATGTTGTATGATGGTTTTTTTATTATTAAAATAATTATGCATTCTAATTAAGTTTGTATGTTTGAAGGATTACAGTACAGCTTACAAAAAGAGAGAAATTATTTGGAAGATATGATGAAAACACAACATTTATAAAATATTTTAATTTTTTTAAATTTATTACACCTCCCCTGAAATTCTTATATGCCTTGCAAGGGGGCCGCACCATCCAGGTTATGAACCACTGCTCTATACCAAACACCAGTTATAATTTACACTATCATCAAATAGTCTCTAATAGTCACTACTACATCTTCAGTCACTAAATCATTAGCATCTATCTCTCAATTCGTATTGTGCTTACTGTAATTTTCAGTGTCCTCAGACGAATCCGAACTGACTCTTACAATAACTTGGTGTCAGAAGACTCATCACATGCTTCAATTAGCATCAGTTAAGTTCATTTTCTAACATTCTCTATTAGAAAGTGCCTGCTGTTCAATCTTGTCTTTCTTTTCTGTGCTGATTAGAAGCTGAAGAAGTCTTTCTTACTCTTATGAATCTATAACGTATGAACAAACACTTTAAATTAATTAAACAAACATACACTTATTTACACTTCAAACTTTTATTTACAAACTTGTTTCTGAAAAATATATGTACACAAAAGGTTGCACGGTGTCAAAATGATCGCACCCCAAAACAAAACACATCTGGAACTGTAAGGCTCTTTAGATCAAACTGCCATTTGAGTGTGGGGTTGTGACACTGTGCAAGCCCTCTAGGGTTAATTGATTTAATAAAAGCTTTTAATTGTATCAACCATATATTGTTGATGGACAAATGATCTAGTCACTGTACTTGAAACCACAAACTTAAATTACTAAAATCCTATCTCAACAATATAAAACAAATGGTTGGGCAAGGTAATGGTAAGTCCAGATTTGAAAGTGTGGGGTTGCAGCAAGGATCGATACTGAGCCTCTTTTTATTTGTTATAGCTGTAAATTATTTCACATTTAAAGCTCCTTGTGGCTCAATTCTATATGCAGATCATACTACAATCATTAATAGATGTCTAAATTTAGATGACTTGTTAAAAAAAGATGAACAATCATTAAAACATGCACAGAATTGGTTTGAAGCTAACTTCATAGATGTAAATAGTAATAAAGCTGAACAGTTTGTATTTTCTCTAAATAATCTCGTGGTAAATGAAAGTAAACCTGTAAATTGTTGATATGCCATGAATATGTTGATATTTGTCAAAATATATGTTGACAGTATATTTTGCACTTGTTCACTCTAAATGGGTTATGGTATTAAATTGTGCCAGAATAGTTGCAGTGCTCAAAAAGATTTCATTTTACAAAGAAAGGCTGTTAGGATTTTAAAAGACAGCCTTTACTTACTGACTTATATGGACTGTTATCAATCATATTTTAAAAGACAGCCTTTACTTACTGACTTATATGGACTGTTATCAATCATATTTTAAAAGACAGCCTTTAATTACTGACTTATATGGACTGTTATCAATCATATTTTTCACTTTGATTTAATAATCTTTTGTCTTCATAATATCTTTGGCATTTCCTTTATCTGATGGTATAACTGTTTTTGAGTCAACTTCTTTCAAAGCTTTCAATGCACCTTTTTCATCTATACACAGATTAGATTTTGGTGGCTGGGCTTTCTTGAGCAACACTGATACATCTTGTCTAATTTCTTCAGCTTTTTCTGATGGTAAATTAAGTAAAGAAGTTGTAGCTTGTTCAAGGGTATCTTCAGTTGATTTACTATAATTTTGGTGGCAACCAATTGACCAATAAATTAAAGATATGTATGTTGTTGCTAGAGAACAGTATAGAGTTGAGATCACAAAGGTTAAACTTAATTTTAACAATAACTTATTAAAGTATCTAAACATAAGTTCAAGGCTGCATTGTCAGTCATAAATAGAAAGAAAAAATGAATTTATTTTTACAATATTAAATGTTACAATACAGCAAGATAAATACAGTGGACTCCCGATTATCGGCGAGCGGATTATCGGTGTTGCGGATTAACGGGGATGGCCAAATAAAAAAATTAAATTAAAAAACGCTTTAGAAAAATGTAAAATACTACACAATAATAAGACGAGGCAGGCTCATCCATGCGTGCACTATCTATAGCGATCGTTTACGCGTGGACACCCTGTAGAAGTGGCTGACCTTGGCACATAACCAGGTTATTTGCGGTCAAGTTTGCTTGCTTTGTCACACACGTAAACAATATTGCTCAGTTCAGTGCACTGTTTTTATTCTATTTTCACTGTGAGTTTGTTTTCGTTCACGAGTTGACATACGTGAGTTGGTGTACAGTGTTTTGTTTAGTGCATTTTTGTGTTTACGTTACGAAAAAGTTTTGAATAAAAAGTTATTGCGTGTGAATGTGAACAAAACAACTATGCAAGTGAAATAATACAGGCTGGGAGCCATCTGTTTGTTGTTAGCAGTAAAGTATAGCCTAGCTGTCAGACCCTTGTCAAACGAAGATTGTAAAACTAAATAAAAGCCCGCAACCTACCATTAGGCGTGTTGTAAAACTGGTTGGAAAGGGACATCGTTTGATTATTTATTCCACATGCTGGAGGAGGAGAAGTGTTTGTGAAAAATGCATTATTGACATACGTCGCAATAAAAAAACGGAAGATTACCACGATGAGATAAACTACAAAAAAGTTTCTTAATGGATACTTAACCAGTTACTTCCAAACTTTTCATCAAATTCTGTGGTAGTGTTAGATAATTCTAGCTATCACAACGTGCAGGCTAATAAGAAACCTTCATCTAGCACCTTAAAACAAACAATAATTGATTGACCTATTTCAAATAACTCTTCTGCAACCAATTTCAAGGGCCAATCTCTTATTACTTGTCAATAAAGCTGATATTCAACCCACATATAAAATAGAGCAAATTACAACAGATGCTGTGCATGAAATTCTTAGATTACCTCCATACCATCCAGATCTTAATGCCATTGAACTTGTCTGGGCCTATATTAAAGGAAAATTGGCTGAGTGTTAAAGCAACTCTCTAGAAACCACGCTAGCACTAATTAAACAACTATTTGACGTGTTCTCATGTGAACAATGGAAAAAGTGTTGTGAACATGTAATAAAAAATAGAGGACATTTATAAGAGGAACGATGGTTTGATGGATGATGCTGTGGGCAGCTTGATAATAACATAAAATGGAAGTAACTCATCTGATTCAGAAGACAGCTAATCTGATATGAAATCAAATGACGTTTCAGATGAAAACGATGCACAATTTATTTCAGTTTATGTAAGCACTTTTTATCAGTACAATTTATTATATATTTTTTCAACAGCTGATGTGATGATATAAACGCACAATGCTATTCTTATAGGAAAAATGGAATTTCAATTTATAGTTTTGCCATTTGAATTAAAATTTGTAATAAATTCCTTCCTTAATGAATTCTTACATAATTTAATGAAGGTTTCCCCTAAAGTCCACGTATTCTACATTAACATTATCGTTCAATTTTGCTACTATTATTTTAATTGGTATTTGTTACAGTTATTTTTAAGTAATTGTTATGGATAATACCAATTTATAAAAATCACTGACTTGACCAACAGCAGTATGTGGTTTGTGGAAGGGAGCAGTAAAGTAGGGGAAGATGCGCAACCTGATTTAGCTGAAATGTTCTTTGTGGTTAAGTTAATTAACATAACGTACTATAAACACATAGGTAAGTACTTTCCATCAATATGTGATTGTGTTTGGCCAGTGTCTTTTGATTCGTCCAAAGGCAATTTCACAAAGGATGATTCCATTTATCTATCAGAGTGGCCAGTCAAGGGTCTTCCCAACACTGATAGTGTGTCGGCTTATGCTAACGAAAAGATCCAATGCCTCTTTTATTGTACCCTGATCAGAAAAAAGGCTCCAAGCTCATTAAAAAATTATAGATAAATAAACCAAAAGAGATGTGAAATCAAACTACACAAAAAAGTAAAAAAGGACGCAAAGCACATTAAAAAAGTTAAAGATAAATGAACCAAAAATATATGAAATCGGAATGGGATGGCCAAGTACCTTTGGTACATCAACCAGAATTATAAGACAAAATAAGAAAAATTTTAAATGGTAGTCCAAAGGGACAACAGTATTTATCTGGTGAGAGCAACAAAAAGAGCAAAATTATCCAACAATTTGGATTCCATGTGTAAAAATGCCAAGGTGATTATATTCAAAAGAAATTAAAGGGAAAAGTTAATCATATACAGGTTCAAGGAGTTTGGGAAATAGCATCCAAAGTCAAACAGAAGAAAAAATTATTTTACGAGTTCAAGCGGCTAAAATGCCAGGGTGATTGTATTCCAAAGAATTGAAGGAAAATGGTAATTGTATTGGGAATGGAGAAGGCCAAAAAGAATTACAATTCAACTCAGTTGTCCTAGTTTATGATACATGAAACTTTGAAAAACTAATACAAGGACGCAAAGCACATTAAAAATTATATATAAATAAACCAAAAAAGATGAGAAATCAAACCAAAAAAACTTTAAAAAAGTAAAATAAGGACACCAAGCATATTAAAAAAGTTATATATAATAAATAAAAAAATATGTAAAATCAAAATGAGATGGCCTAATACCTTCGGTACTCCATTGAAACAAACAAACCATGCAAACAAATTGGAAAAAATATGGACATGAATGAAAACTGAAATCCTTGGTGTTGGCTTTTTTCAACCTTGCTCGAACGCCAATGCCAAGAATTTTAATTTTCATTCATGTCCATATTTTTTTCCAATTTGCTTTGCATGTTTTGTTTCATTGGAGTACCGAAGGTACTTGGCCATATCATTTTGATTTCAGATCTTTTTTTATTTATCATATGTAACTTTTTTAATGTGCTTTGCATCCTTTTTTTACTTTTTTAAAGTTTTTTTTGTTTGATACATAGTTAGTCGTATTTTGGGGGAGTTGGAATAATTTTTTTAACAAAATGCTTTTGACCTTGTTCAACTGTGTCACTGTCCACAAAGCCCCACCACACCTGTGCACTGTAACACACAACCGACCTTATCAGTGCATTATAAAACGACAACTTTGCACTGAGGGGGACCTTTTTGTTTGTTATCAACGTATTCCAAACTGAATTTAGTGCTAATTTGGAAACATTAGATTTTTATTTAAATGTAGTTTCCATGACACCTATGGTGTTAGAGTGACCCCCAAATACTTGTAGCTGTTTACCTCCTCAATTTCCTTTCCCTTGTACCACCATTTGTCACACCTTCCCACTCCTCCCAAACACTAATACTTTGGACTTATTTAAATTGACTTGCAGGTTCCACATGAAGCAATATTTATCTAACCTATTAATCATATGCTGCAGGGCATTAGAGGTTGGTGCCAGGAGCACTATGTCATCGGCATACAATAGAATGTTCACGATATAACCACTAAAATTACAACCTCTAGTGCCTCTGACAAATTATTTACAAACAGAGTAAACATAGTTGGACTCAAAACACAGCCCTGTCTTAAGCCCATTTTTGTATCAAAAATGCTTGAGACACAGTTCGTACACCAAACTGCAGCAGTAGTTCCCTTGTAGTAGTTTTTGAAAATATTTAACATTTTTGTTGACACTGCTATGGAGGGCAATTTTAATATTGAAGCCTTTATATCTATTGTGTAAAAAGCGGAGCTAAAATCAACAAAGGAACTATATAATTTACCTCCTTTCTCGTTCATTTGCAGGTTTGCCATACAGTTATCAACTGTAGAATAGCCCCTTCTAAACCCAACTTTAAATTCCGTTAGTATTTTTTCACTATCAATCCAATTTACTAGTCTACTATTCAATAAGTTTGTAATAGTTTTTCCTATACAATAGATAAACGATAAGCCTCTATAATTTTGTACTGAATTAGTGTCTCCATTTTTGTGCAATGGGAATATTATGCAAGTTTTAAAAGAGTTTGGACTATTGCTGAGCTATAAATTTTTTCATAGATAGCTAATATATTTTGCATGAAAGATTCTGAAGTATTTTTTTAAATTTGCAAGGTACTCTGTCGAGTCAAGGAGCTTTTCTTCGCTTGGGTTTTGCCAGCACTCCTTTTAACTCTGACAGAGAGAAATCTTTATCAAGGTAGTCGTTTTGAACAAATGGTTCCACAAATTGTATGTAAACCGATAAAAGTGCAGCATTTATTAAATTCTGAAAGTGCCTTACCCAATCATCAGAACAAATACAGTATTTCCTGTATCTCTACTGTTTTTTTGTTTCTTTTAAAACTATTAATTGCTTCTTAGTATTTTTCGGAGTTTTAATTTTGCCTAGATAATTGATTAATTTCGAAAAATAAAAAGATTTGTTCTTATTACAAATCAATTTATAATTTTTCTTTTCAAAAATATAATTTTGTTTGTCAGAATTATCATTTGATTTTAGCATTCCCCATCAAAACATGGTTGTTTCTTAACAAAATTATTTTGATTTAAAATAATTTTTGGTTTTCAATGTGCCGAACTTAGTATGCAATTAATAATTTTGCTGATATTACTTTGATCATCATTAACTAATTCTAAAATTAACATTGCATGATCTATTTTGTCTCAATAGAGGTGGTCATCACTGTCTGTAGGAAGCAGTGAGAGTGGCTTCTCTGCCTCTTCCCCGGCAGCAGGAGTACCAACCGTCACCGATAACTCGAGAGGCATGAGATCCGAGAGCGGGAAATTTAAAGCTTTGATATTACTTAAAAAGATAAAAAATTAACAGAAACTGCTGCTATATCAATTACTGAACAACCCGTATTACCAATAAATATAAAAACCCCTCTTCATCATTCCACAGAGCACCAATTTAAAACTACTATGCTTAAATTTTTTAATAATTGTAAAAGTTTTCGGCCGTTCAAATTTAACAAATTATCTTTTGATTTTTTAGAATCTACAAATTTTGAATTTATTGTATTTAGAGTTTCTATAAAACCAACTTCAAGTCCCCAATTATAGCCAAACTATTTACAAAGTTCAATTCCAAAAAGCTAACAAGAATACTAAAATTCCTTTACCAAAAATTATAGTTAAGGTATAATGGCAACACTTTGATAACTTCCCGGCGAGACCCCACTCCTTTAACCTCTATTAAAGTAAAATTTTCTTTGGCTACAAAATTCAGGCTTAATTAAATAAATCGATCTCCAATACTTCTTCCAAAGTTAGCATTTCTAAAAGCAAAATCAAAGTGTATTCTAAAATTGCAAAACTTATGTAATATAATATCTTTTATCATTTTCAGTAATAAAAGTCTCTGAAAAAATTACCATATTATATTTTTTCATTAAATCTAGAAATAAATTGTCATCAACCTTATTTTTTAACCCACAACAAACATTGTAACTTAAAATCCGAACTTCTTTATACTCTTCATTCTCCGCAGCCTCCTGGGATTGGCGTGGCATAGTTTAATCTTTTCATAAGTAAAGCAGTTGTAGGTTGATCAAGGGTATCTTCAGTTGATTTAATATAATTTTGGTAGTGACCAATTGTCCAATAAGTTGAATATATGTATGTTATTGCTAGAAAACCGTATAGAGCTGATATCACAAAGGCTAAACTTAATTTTAACAATAACTTAAGTATTTAAAAATAAGTCCAAGGCTTTATGGTCAATCATAAATAGCAGTAGATAAATTAACAGCAAAACTTTGCATATACCTTCTAGTACTATAAAACCGGAGGCTTTTAATGAACACTTTATTAATATTGTAAATGAAACTTATAACAATGTGCCATCCAGTGCTACTTGTCCTTATGTTTTCTTAATAATAACATATGTAAATTAATTCATCATTTGAATCAAACAATGTTTAATTTTAAGGACTTTACAGTCGAAGAAGTATATTTAGCTATGAATCAATTAAATAATAGTAACTGTCTTGACATTTATAGCATAAATGCCAAAATATTGAAGCTTGCTCGGATGTGAAGTTTTAAAATATCTTTTTAGTTTATGTATTGCCCAAGGTTGTTATTTGGATAGGCTTAAGCTAAACAAAGTAATTCCTCTGCATACATTAGGCTTAGGACTGATTGTTTCAACTATAGGCCTATTTCCATTTGCCCATAGTGTCAGAGATCTTGGAATGACTTATACATAAACAGGTTTTCTCTTATTTTAGAAAATAATCAGTTACTATTGGATAGTCAGTGTGGTTTCAGGCAGAATCGTAGTACTATTAAAGCTACTCAAGATCTGCTCAAAAAGTGTCCTGCAGGTTTGGAATGTAAAAGCACTCTTATTCTTAGGTCTTATGATTTTTTTTAAAACACTTTTTCACATCAGGTTTTATTAGATAAGCTCTCATTTTATTTATTTGAAAATATTGCCATACAGTTTTTTTTAACTCTTATCTTACTAATAGGTGACAATCTGTTTATTTAAATGGTAGGCTACATTTTCTAACCCTTTACAGGTAACACATAGGAGTCCCGCAGGTAACCTTAAGTGAGCCTGAGATTAAATATTTTCTTTTTGCTAATGATTAAGCTTTATGTACTGTAAATAATAATATTAATAATGCAATGAAGTCTTAAAACTCTTAAAAGTCATATACTATACATGATTGGTGAAGTGCCAATAAATTGAAATTAAATAAAAGTAAAATACATAATCTCACACTAAGTCTTAATAGTAAAAATAAAGTGAGTACTTTGAAATTTCTTGTGGCTTTACTATACAGCCTAATCTTAAATGGCATCAGCACATTGACAATATAGCACATAAGATTGCTATAGGCATTTTTATGATTTGAGAGGTCGGAGGTAGTGTTAACACTGATGTTCTTCTCTACTTGTATTATGGACATATTCATAGTTTTTATCATATGGCATATCCTTGTGGGCAAATAACAACTATGCAATCTTTCTTTTACAGAAAAAAGGCATTTCGTTTAATCTGTGGAGCTCATTGTCAACCACTTTTTATTAGATTAAGAGTTCTTCATTGTATATTCTATCTCTCTAATGTAAATTAAAGAAAATTAGACTGGATTACCTAAAGTTAATGAAGTTCATCACTATAACACTAGAAATAGAAACAATTTAGTAAGCTCAAGATATATTATGTTTGTA